>VXBX01006595.1:372502-391248 GCA_013400415.1 Scytalopus superciliaris
GATTGGGCATTAGAATGGGCTGCCCAGGGAGGCCCTGGAGCCGCTGCCCCTGGAGGTGTTAAAGGAAATGGATATGGCACTTGGGGCCGTGGCCTGGTAGGCAAGGTGGTGTTTGGCCATGGGTTGGGCTCGATGATCCCAGAGGTGGTTTCCAATCTTATTCTGTGATGGTCATCACCCAGTAAGCATGGAGAGGGAATCTTTGACGAGAGCATGCAGTGACAGGGCAGGGGGGATGGCTTCACACTGGCAGAGGGGAGGTTTCGTTTGGATATTGGGAAGGAATTCCTCCCTGTGAGGGTGGGCAGGCCCTGGCACAGGTTGCCCAGAGAGGCTGTGGCTGCCCCATCCCTGGGAGTGTCCAGAGCTGAGTTGGACAGGGCTTGGAACAGCCTGGTCTGTGGAGGGGGGAGTGAGATGGTCAGCAAGGTCCCTTCCTGGTTCTGGTGCTCAGCCTGTGCCATCCAGAGATGACCACAGTGATGAAACAATTCTTGTCTGGGGTCTTGTGTGGGTCAGCAAAGGCCACAGGTAGGTTGTGCTTGGTCCTGCACAGGGAGTGGCAGTGCCCTCTGACACTGACCACGACTCCTGATGTCTGAGGGCTTCTGTGGGGCTGCCATTGGTGTGTCATTAGTTACTGAGGAACCTTTGGGCTGGAAAACCCTACCATGCCAAGAGCTCTGTGTAGAGGGACATGAATAGAGGTGTGTACTTACCATTTGAGTTTAGTTGGGCTAGGAAGGATGCACAGGAAGCTATTGCAGCTGCTTAATAATGGCCAAAATGGTCACTTAACTAATTCCCTTGTTTTCCACGTAGCCCGTAAGTGGCACAGAAATGGCATCAAGAAACCCAGATCCCATCGATACGAATCTCTCAAAGGGGTGAGTGTTTCTCATGCTATTCCTCTTGAGCCACTGAGGCTTAACCAGGAAAAAAAAATACAGTATTTGTTACATCTTCTGCCTCCCTTACATGCAGCTGTGATATTTCTAACCTACATGACATCTGCCCTTGTATGTCTGTAAAACTGCATGTTAGTTATTGGCCAGTGTCTCTCTGCTCTGGTGGGCATCACTGAGTGCTGCTTCCAGAGAAACAAACACTTGTCAGCTGGATGGTTCCTCTCTCTCTTGAGTCCCTTGAGTTCCTTCTCTGTACCCTTCAATATTGTTCCAGTCCAGAGAATTGTCACACACAAAATGAGAAGAATTGGCATTTCTGGGCAAAACACATGAAAGTGAGAGTATGTTGCTATTTTTTCTGAGATTATGCAAGTGATATAACAGGATCTTTTTCCACACTTGAAAGGGAGAACAGGATTGGAGCAGGGTTGTGCCCCTTTGCTTTGTAGATGTGATGATCAGGTTTTTGGATGTGATGTAAAAGCTTGTCTTCTGCAAAGCTCAGTGAGGGTTCAGTTCTGCCTCCCCCAGACAGTTCAGCAGGGCCCTCACACCCTGTGCATGGATTAAGATGACAAAATGCTGACCATGTGTGCCAGTTAAAATGCTGTTTTACAGAGAAATAGCAAATATTTCATAGTGCAGCAGAGGGTGGTAGTTCTGAGAACTGGTCCCAGCCATGACAGTGTCAGGCAGCCAGCAGCTGACAAAAACTAAGGTGCTGCTCTTCTCTGTGCTGCCTTATTTTTCTTGTAATGTTAAAAGGGAATACCTGTTAAAAGGAAGCAACATTGGTCTTTGCCCAGGGATTACATGTGTATGGGCTCACTGCCAAGGTTGCTTTGTGGTGCTCCAGATCCAGAATGTGTCGTGACATGGAAATTAAATTTATCTTGTCCTATCCTTTCTGTAGGTTTATCACTGGGCTATTGGAATTTTTTGTTAATGGCAATTAAGGAAAATAGCTATTAAAGGGTTTAGTTGGCTAAAACAAGTCTGTTGAAAAGTCAGAGAAAAAAAGATCTGAATTAGTCACAGCCAGCATTTGGGAACAATTGAGATACATATGTTTTACATACTCCTTCTACAACATGGCTTATTTTTCCCTTTTTTTTTACAGGTTGATCCCAAGTTTCTGAGGAACATGAGATTTGCAAAGAAACACAACAAGAAGGGGCTGAAGAAGATGCAGGCCAACAATGCCAAGCAGGCAGCTCAGCAGGCTGCTCAGCAGAAAAAGGACTAATGGGATTTAATAAAAAGAACCAGTTTTCCTATTGGCATGTGTGTTACAGCATTTTTTAAAAATAAAATTGTATGTAACAAAGTCTTCATCTTCTGAATTTAAGGAGAGCTTTCCAGAAGTCTGGTTTGAGGTGTATTTTAGGTGCCAGCTGTGCATTGAGCCTGTGAGTGGTAACCAGTGTGTGTTTTAGTTCCCTGGCAGATCAAGCCACATGGAGCTCTGGAGAAGTTTTGTGTTAAAACCCCTCTGTTAACACCTGAAGAGTGTTTTTTCTTAATTGCCAGCCTCCACACAAGGAAAGTAAAACAGCTGCTGTCTCCCCAGTGCTGCTGTTCTGCCATGGTTGGTACAAATCGTGAGTATTTAGTAGTTCAAAGTCTCCTTTCAAGCTGTGAAACGGTCACTGAGTGATGCTCTGAAATTTGAACACTAAACCACTTGTTTCTTTCCACAATTTGAAGCTGGTGTTGCCTGGATTCTTGAGTGACTGCTCAATACAGGTAAAAATGTGATGTGTTGGCTGGTGAGATGAGGGGAATCACGTTGCAAAGCCCGGGAGGTGCTGCCGCAGCCGGGCTTTGTTCTGCTCTCCGGTAGGCCAGGAGAGGGCTGCACTCTCCAGGTCTCCCCTGGCAGCAAAGCTGGCTCAAGAGCTGCTTTTTCATCACTGAAATGAGTTAAAATGCATCCCAACTGTTCCTGAAATTGCAGTTCACGCTCTTGCCCACGCGATGGGGCAAATCCCTGGAGCCACACACGGGCTGGAAGTTTGCACGTAGCTTCTTGCTGCAGCAGAGCAGCAGGACACCTGCTGGATAAGAAACATTACTTAAAATGAAACAACCAATTAATGCAGTTGATTTTTTTAATAGGTTATCCAATTACCAAAATTCAATGCTATTTTGAAGCAAGGTAAGTGGTGGTTTTTTTCTGACCTGAGTTCAAGTCTTTTCCCAGTTCCTTTTACCAGTTACTTTTTAATAGATACTGACCTATGAAAAATACCACTCGGCCCTAAACCAAGCAATGTAAAGAGATTTACTACCTTAAAACTCCCAAGCCAAAGGTTTTGTATAGTCAGTGATGCCTGCAGCCCTCAGCTGTCTTGAGTCCTGCACATCTCCTGGACTCCTGTGGAGCTTGGTGTCTGTCAGCTGGGAGAGGTTGATTGCTGTGTGGGTCAGGAGGAGTGTGGTGCTGCAGGGAGTGTAGAGTCACTGCACTAAATGACAAAAGTGACCTGCTGCCCTCAGGTACACCAGAAGGACAACTACCAAGAGGTTCTTCTTGGTTTTAATCCTCCCTTTGGCAAATGGTAGATCACCCAGGGACAGACCCAGTGCTTGAATCCTGCTGGCTCTCGAGCTGTGTGGCCGGTGCCTGCCCAGCCTGAGCAGGTTTGTCTCCAAAGGCAGGATGGGGTGGCCGTGCTGTGGGTCAATGGGCACACCTGGCAGCCCAGCAGCCACTGCAGCCCTTGCCTGGGCTGCTAGAGGTGGCCCTTAGAGTTGTTGCTGGTGTTGGAGAGGATGGAGTGGCTGGTCCAGGTGTGTGTTGTTACAAGAGCAAAAGAAAAAGCCTTTTAACAGAGAACTTTAGTGTTTACAGTCAGTCACCTCTGTGTCTGCACATCTACATGGGTTTAAGCTCTGCATTTTAAATCTAGCACTTCAGACTTTTCTATAAAAGAAGGGAGATTTCATCCCAACCTCCCTGGTGTCTCCCCCTGAGTGCTTGTGCTGTGGGAGTAGCTCACCCGCAGGATGCAGTTAGAGAGAGAGAGGGGCAAGGGTCAGGCTGAGAGAAGGATGTTGGCATGTCAGTGAGAAGCAGCAGGCAAGATTTGGGCTTCCTGTGGCTCCAGGCAGCAACCCCAAGCCTGCCTTCAGAAGCAGCCTTTTCATCTGGCTGCCCTTCATGCTGCCCTTCAGTGGGACAGCTTCCCAAATATGGGCTTGCTGACTTTCTGACCAAAATAGCGGCTGCATGACAAAATGCAGCACGGAGGAACGTAACCTTAATCCAGGCATCATTGTGTGGCAGGAGACAGGAATTTGGGGAACTTCCCCAGCAGGTCGGTGTCAGGTTTGTTGTTGTCTGCTCCCTGCACACATGGTGGTCCCACAGGGCCTGCCTGGACATCATCTGACCACCTACTGGAGTTTCTAACACTGTGACAGCTCAGTTCGTGGCTTCTCTCCTTGTTACACGGGTTACCCCAGCCCAGAAGGGAAAGCTGTGAAGGGCAGTCTGTGCTGACATTGCCTTGTGATGAGTCTTCCTCCTCTTTCTCTTGCATTGTGAAATCATTTAAGTTCTGCTGGTGAAGTGAGGCTGGAGATCCCTTTTGGGAGCATTACATATATAGAGCCCAGGAGGGGGAACTGGCAGCTGTGTCCCACTTGAAACTATCCCCATTATGCAGAGCTCTGTCATCTTTGACATTTAAAATCTTCAAAACTCTCGTGATTAAGTGCTTGGTATCCAGCAGGAAGCCAAAGAGCTTGAGAGCATCTCAATGCTTAATGACTGCCGTGCATCAGGTTCTACATCTCATGTTTGCTGCTGCTGCACGTCATGCTTCCTGCAGATTTCTCCCCTTTGCAGTTAGGAGGACTCATATCAAGTTTCCAGTTTGGCTCTTTTCTTTGTTTTGATTTAAAAAACAATAAAAGACCAAAGGGCATGTAACCAAATACCATTTGGCAAAGGTGAGCCATCACAGTGAAAGCCAAGAGCACAGAGCTGGGGAGGGGAAACCAAAGCCCTGTGAAACGCTCTGCTGGGGCAGAGTATTCACTGGGGGCATTGATGTTCACAGTGAAAATGAAAAGTAGGGCTGGGTATGTGTTGCTCTGACTCCCTTTACTGCCTTTCAGTAGTGTAGTCAAGGAAAAGCAGCAACAGAGCATGCTCTGCCCAGGTTTCAGTGCGGTTCAGGTGTTCCTACACCACAGGAGCTTTGGGATGGTGAAGTGTTTATCTGACATACCTTGGCTCGTGTTATGTTGCCCCTGCCCTGGTGGCAGATTTATGGCTGTAGACAAGATGCAGAGGTTTTATTTGTACAAAATTCGCTCAGACCGTCCTGCAGCCTCTTGGTCCGCACAGCAATTGTACTGAGGGCTGAAGAGAGGGCTGAAATACACTGATAAAGCTGCAAACCAGGGCAGGAATTAAATCTCTTGCCAGCAAAGGCAAGCAGATCAAATGGCCTGAGAACTGTGGCTGTGTCCAGTGGCATGGGCTGCTGCCACCTGCCAGCACAGCCCCTGTCTCAGCTGTGGGGGTTAACAGCACACTGGGTACTGTTTCAGAGAGTAGTGAGTGACTTTTTGCCTGATTTAAAAAATACATTCTTTCAATTACTTTTTCTTCCCCAAACAATGTGGACATGTGTCATATTCCTTACAGGCTCTCAGGCACCAGAAGTTCACTACACGTGCAGAGAAAACTGCATATTGGTTTGGAGTTGCACAGGTACATGGACTCTTCAGGGTGGTTTTCCTTCATCATTAGCACATCCCCTCTGTGGAGGGGGTTCCACCAGGCCACTCCTCTGCTGGGGGACTGTTTTTTCAGCCAGCTCACCCACTTGCCAGCCTATCATGCCGTGTTACATTCCTCGTGCAGTTGTTGCTGTGTTTTAGCCAGCAGTGAAATCCACCCACAGCTCCTCACCCTGCAGCGTTTGCTGCCTGACTCTGAGAGGGCAGTCAGGGTGTTAAGGCACACTGGCCTTGCAGCAGTTTGCTGGCTGCCCACAGAGCCTGCTGGCACCTCTGCTCTAAGGACTGAGAAAGCCCACAGTCCCAGTGTATCTCCTCTTCCAGAGACAAGTTTTGGCTGCTACAAGACCTTTGTCCTCTCCAGCCACGACTTTCTCTGTTTCACTCTCAGGGAAGAGTGGGCAGCCAGCCATCCTTTCCCCTCGGTCACAGTGCAGTCCAAGCTGACTGAAAGAAAAGGGTTAACCTTATTCCTTCTCTTATTCACCCAAAAGGGCCCAAAGCCTCTCAGCAAGCAGTGGAGAATATCCTGGAGAAGTCCTTTTAGGATGCTGGGATTTGGTTGGGACGGAGGAGGACGATGTGGCTGACAGTGATGCCTGATGTGATGTGAGTGCAGGAGGGGGTTGCCCTGGGCTGGATGGCCATGGGTGTGGGGACAGCTGATGTCACCTCAGCTTGTGGGTGAAGCCCAGACATCTGCACCTCTCTGGGGGTTTCCAGGCATGGGGTGAAACACTTCAGGTGTGTCCTCATAAGCAGGTCTCAGTGGGAAATTACTTCTACTGCTGC
Source organism: Scytalopus superciliaris (assembly GCA_013400415.1). Taxonomy (NCBI): domain Eukaryota; kingdom Metazoa; phylum Chordata; class Aves; order Passeriformes; family Rhinocryptidae; genus Scytalopus; species Scytalopus superciliaris. The sequence continues at coordinate 378,958 of VXBX01006595.1, forward strand.
ATTGGCCAGGTGAAAAGTGTCTTTTTGATCTCTAGGCTACAGATTTGTGGGAAACAGAAGACTGGAGCACTTGGAAGTGTTCCCTGTCACAGGGTTTTTAGACTCAGCACATTTCCATGTCTGTTGGTCTCTGGTGCACCTGCAGTCCTGCAGAATCTGTGGCATTGAGGGCTTGGGACCCTTGGAGAGACCCTTCTGAGCACATCAACCTATGTTTGCATTAGGGATGTTCCCAAAATACCCCAGAGGTTTTCAGGAAAACCAGCTGGTCTAGCTGACAGGTTCCTTTACTCAGTTTTTCTGGTGTTACAAGCTCTTGTTGAGCAAAACACTTAGTGCTTGTCTGGAGGAAAGACACAGCCACATCCTTCCAAACTACTGGCACCCCTCTTATGCCTGTTTGCACCTTGGGCCCATTTCTCCCCAATGCCAATATTTCACTGCTGCTATAAATGAGAGTGTCAAGCAAATACAGCTGCTTGGGGTGTTATTTCCACAGAGGTGGAATAAACAGCTGGTCTGGGGAGAAAGGCAGAAGGACAATGCAGTGGCCATGGAGCACTGGCACAGCAGCGTGGCCACCCAGGCCTGGGGGCAGCCTCGCCTTGCCCTGCCAATGTTTATTTTGCTTGGGTAAACGTTTGATTTTAGCAACACGACTGCAATGTGTGAGTTGTGCTGGGGCTGTAATTCGATGGGAGGAGGCAGCTGTGTGGCAGGGAGAGCTGCTAATGCCGCAGGAATGCTGCGCTTCCTTGGGGAGAGCGAAGATGGTGCTCGGGGCCCCTGGGGACAGCTGGGCTCCTTGGCCCTGCTGGCACCCTGAGCCAGAAAGCTGAGACCCAAAGTGGGGTCTTGCCTTGCTCAGGGCCCCTGTGGCCCAAATGGATGTGATTTCTGAGGGAAAACTGGGTGTTTCGCTTCTTGCAGTGAGGCTCCCACCCAGGAGGGCTATGAGGAGCCATGGGGCTCCTGGCCAGGTTGGGTGACACAGGAAGGAGGACCCAGTCTGCCTTAGGAATGGTTTTTATTCACGTTCCCAAAGGAAACTGAGGTCTTCTTTCTGCATGTGCTACAGGGTGACAATCAGGATGGTGGGGAGGAGGAAGGGGTGTTCTGGCAAGACAACCAGGGTGAGAATAGGGAGGAGAGGTACTGCCCCTCACCCATGGATGTCAGCGATGGTCTAAGTGGTTTGTAATGCACATTTCTTTGCTAAAATGCTGCTGATGCTCCAGTCAAACCAGCAGGCACCAGTGCCAGCTCCTGAGTCTGCTCACCCTGGGAGGGCTGAGGAGATGGCAGCTCCCCACCAAGCACCATGGCCCTGTTGGATGGACTTTGTCACTGGGCTGGAAGCAAAATACCTCCTTGGAGAATTAAAGTTCCAGCTGTGATGTCACCTTGGCAGAAATGGCCCCAGGGAATGACCCCATTAATCATGAGTACAAGACCTGGGTGAAGCTGTCAATAAACCTCTAAGGAAAGACCATCTGAGGCACTGGGTATCAGCAGGTTTTATTTCCCCCCCGGCCACCCTTCTCAGCACTCAGTCTTCATGCTGGTAGCCAGGGGATTTAGTCAAGGAGATGAGATGCATAGCTGGAGGGATTTAGGAGATTCAAGCTGTCCGTCTGGCCTCAGATTTATTCAACCCCCTTCATGAACTCCAGGAACTCTGCCAACGGGAAGACATTGGAGACAAGAGGTGTGAGGTGAGACTGAAGTGCCCTCACAGCTGCCAAGTGCGCTCTTGGCAGTTTTCCCCTGTCCTGTCTCCTTTTCCACCCCCCACCCCCATGTGGATGGCTACTGCTCCTCTGACTGTGGCAAGGACTCCTCATGACTCCTGCTGGAAATGTCACTGGAGCCCAGAGTCACCCTCAGCTGCCACCAAAACACTGGAGGTGAGTGTCCAGGGAGGGACACTGATGCTGACTCAGCTTGGAAATGCTCTGGGAGTCGTTTTGGCAGCATCACGTACGGCCTTTCAGAAATGGTGCTTGTGTTTAGCGGGTAGGAGGGCACAGGCAGGTCTCTGGTGAGAAGTGGCAGTGCTTCAGTGCAAGGCTGGCTTTCACAGCATGGGGACAGTGAAGACAGCCCCAGGTCCCTGCTACTATTTCACATCCCTGTGCTGTCAATGCCCATCCAAGCTTGTGCCCATGCAAGAAGACAACCAAGACTATGGGAGCTGCCCAGGGCTTGCCCAAAGGCTTGTGACCAAACCACACGCAGGAAAGAGTCCTACCATCATAGTCAATCCTGCCATCGTTGTTTTTATCCCCATCTTTCATCAGTTCTTCTATGTCATCCTCGGTGATGGTCTCTCCTGTGGCCTGCAGCATGATCTTCAGCTCCTCGAGGTCGATGTAGCCATCAGCGTTTCTGTGCGAGGGCAGAAGGGCTCAGGAGCAGAGACACACACTGGGGAGAGGGACTCGGGGTGGTTGCACCCCTCCCAGCGCCCCACCACGGTCATGGCTCTTACTTATCAAACATCCTGAAGAGATCTGAGAGCTCCTCTTCAGTTTTTCCCTTGCTGTCATCTTTCATGCATCGGACCATCATGACAAGGAACTCGTCAAAGTCGACGGTGCCGCTGCCTGTGGGCAGAACAGACACCATCAGCTGGTGCTGTGGTGAGAGGGTGGGCAGCACGAGTGAGGGATCACCCTTCCCCCTTGGCAACCAAGAGCCAAACCTCAGGAGAGCAGCTCTGCAGCAAGAGGCAGCTTTCTGGATGCTGGAGTAAGTGACTGAGGCCCTGCTCTGATTTCATCACTGAATTTTCACCTTTTGTGGTCATTTTGCCTGGACAAAAGTCCTTCTGGAAGCTCCGATGAATGGAAATTCCTGCCATGGAGACACCTGTCCATCTCACCTAGGTATTAATAATAAAAGCTCCAGAAGGCAGGCATTCATGCAGTGTGGTTCTGCACCCGCAGTGCAGTACTGTTGTTTTCAATGACACAGCTGTTTTCCTTTTTTGTCTGATTTTTTAACTGCTTTCCCCCATGCTCCCCCCTCAGTTATTTAGTGTGGTATTTCTGCCCAAATGCACACAGTGGATTTTGTTACGTGTGATCACTGGTACAGTGATTTAATTGATATTGACAGCTAGTTATGTGGGGTTGTGTACACTCCAGCAGTGAGAGACTTTCCCAGTGATAGAATCCTGTAACTGAGGCATTTCTGAAACAGCAGTTCCTACATTCAGCCTGTATTTCATTTTATAAATGGATCTATGCCATTTCAGAGTATCCCCCAAAATCAGTTCAAGCAGTCTGATCATTGTAGGAATAATAAGTTTTACAGTTTCTATTTCCTAAAGGAACCACACTGAAGTCTGAGGGATGTTTGGAGTCCTTTGAATTCACAGCACAGCAGGTTGCCCCCCACAGCTGGGACTCCCCAGCATGGATCCTGCCAGTGCTGCTCAGATGGCCCCTGTACCTCCAGATGTGGGGATGGTGCTTGGGAAAGTGGAAGAAACCCAAACCTCTCACCATCCTCATCCACCTCATCTATCATCTCCTGCAGCTCCTCGGGGGTGGGGTTCTGCCCCAGCATCCGCATCACCTTGCCCAGCTCCTTGGTGCTGATGCAACCATCCTCTGCCCCCAGCACAAAGATGTCAAAGGCAGCCTTGAACTCTGCAGAGACAAAAGACATGTGGGAGGATCTTGTCCTGCACCTCGACCCTGCAGACAGGTAGCACTGGGGACAGGGGGGTCATCCCAAGCACAGCCTCCCCTGCATGGTGGGATGCCTGGGCACACACAGACACTGCCTTGCTTGAAATCCTGCTGGGTCAAAATCCCTGGGTCATGCCCTGCCTTGGGTGTTATTGGCAAGGCAGGGGCTAGAGTGGCAGGGTAAAAATGCACCTACCATTTTTTTGCTCTTCTGTCAGCTGCTCAACCTGTCAGGAAAACACAGAGACCAAGTTACTTTTCTTTGTCAGCATCGCTGACAGGACATGTTATTTGTTCAACAGCCTTTGCAAAGGTCAACTGAGTCTCACAGCAGTCACCCTCGTGTATTAGGGGATGTACAGTCAGTGGGGTTTTGACACCACAACTTTTTGTAGTTAAGAGACTCTTTCCCTTAAAAAAAAAATTATTCCCATCTCCTTTGAAGCAAGCATCATTTCTCTAGAGTAGCAGCTCCTAATACATGGCAGAAATAGCCTTTGCACAAGAAGAGGAAATCCACTGGGAAAAGAATTTGCCTCTGTCAGCCGTTTGGGATTTCTTGTTGCTGGCAGGCTTCACAGTGGGATGGCTGCACTACTGAGGGCTGCTCACATGTGGGCTCTGGCCAGGTCTCTGGGGAGGGAAACGTGGACAAGACCAACCCCAGGAGTTGTTTTTCAGCCCTAGATTCAGGAAACTCCCTGCAGTATCCAGAGCATTGACTGCTCTACCTCCGCCTGAGTCAGTGTTATTACAAAGGTTCTGGACTCTGAAGGGGCTGCTATTCCCTTTAGCCTGTTTTGGGAATCTCCCTGAAGAAAAGGCCTGTGGAGCCATTGGGCAGTAGCTGAAATGGACTGGCAGATTGTTCCTAAACTCTGCCCTAATTCAATCCTCACAGACCATCAGTGGGAGCTTATTAGTTAACATGAATTAATGAAAATAATAAGGAGAGCAAAGAGGAATCAGTCAGCTCTATTTCATACCTGTTTAAGTGCATTTCTCTCTTTGGCTTCGTTCCTGCCTGCAGGTACTGCTTATCTAAAATTGCTGACCTCACCACCATGTCCGACAGCCCCTTTGGCAGCATCCATGAAAACACTGACTTTTCCTTCCTATGCTGCTCAGCAGCCTCTCTGGGGCCATCCCTGCCATGTTTTTGTTCAGGTAAAACCCCACAACCCGGGGTTGTGGCACCCTGTCACTGAGGGAAAGCTGAGTCCTTTGCCCCAGAGAGCAATGGGTTTACAAAAGCCAGCTGGAAATCCTTCCCACTTCCAGCAACAGGCAGGGGAAGTGCTTTTCCTTAGCAGGACAGAGCCCGTGGGAAGCAGGCAGAGAGCCTTCATCCTGCTGCCCGCGTGCCAGGAGGTGAAGACTTTCAAATCAGGAAGCACAAAGGACAGCAGCACAGGATTTTCCTCCACTGCTGGAGGAAACCCAGCGTGTCCCTGGTGCTGCTGAAGGCAGGCAGGCGGCAGCCAGCCCTCTGCGGGCATTGTCTGGGCAGAGCAGGGGCAGCAGCCACACTCCCTTGGCCCCACAGCCACCATCCTGCTCAGTAACATGACCCTCTTGGGGCAGTCGCTATTTATAAGCCCGGGTGAGAGGTGCTGGAGATAAAGATGAGCTCCCCAATTGTTCCCAGGCTTTGGTATTTATCCTTGCAGCCCTTTATCTGGACACTTGTCCCTGGCACTGTTCTAAGCACCGCTTAACAGAGCCTAAAAATGTTCCCGAAATAGCTTTGTGTTTGCACACCCTTATCTAGGCATGAGTGGGCAAGATGAAAATCCACTGGGTTCTCTGGCTGCATGTAGGGAATTTGGCATAAATATAATGTTAATATATGCCATCAGCATGCAGAAAATATAAAAATACTCACTTTTGAAGCTTCCTTGACTACTGAAGTGATAGATGTGGTGGATGTAAATTAAATGTGCTGTAACTGCAGAGGGACATTTTATCACAGAGATGTCTCTTGACCTATTCATAGTGCCCTCTGGACATGGGTGCTGTTTGCAGCTTTATTCCTCTGCAGTGTGGGAAGGCAAGCTCTAAGCTCACAGCACTGCAGCAGCTGTGGGAACGCCAAATCTGCTGTACTTTGTTGTTATCAGTTCTCCTGTCCATCCATCCCATGGTTCCATTTGGAGTCAGAGAGGGGAAATAGAAATTCTTCTATATTTTTTCTCCAGGTAAATGTTTTCTTACAGTCAAAATCATGAGAAATAGATCCACCAGAAAGTTGTTTGTCTCAGCTGTGCCTTGCTTGGACTTGTTTTACCTCTGTAAAGGTGCTGGTAGTAAATGTCCAGGACTCAAGCCCCACACTAACCTAATTATAGGCATGTGGTGCCTATACAATGAGGAGAGGGCCCGTGTCTTGAGTCACAGACAACATATTTAATTAAAAATCTTAATTATAAAGGCCTGGTTTTTCTTTGATTTTACAGATTCAATTTTTCTCCCCATTGTAGGTGTTCTCTGCCTTTCCTGAGCCTTTTCACACTATCAGGATCACTACGGGGGTTCCATTTCATGACAGCAGCCAAAGGACAAGAAAACTGTGAGCAAAGGGTTTTTTTTTTCTTCAATTACATATTGAGCACTATAGCCCTTCCCTCTACAAACCTTGGAATTAAAATAGGACTTGTATAATGCGTTTTTTGTGTGCTTGGTTAAAATCAAGCCTGATCAACTATATCTTTAAGGGGGAAATAAAGGCACCAAAAAGCTCTTACTGTAACTCCACTTATGGAAGGGCCACAGTAGCAATCCACACAATCCATAATCTATTTTCATCCTTATTCCACTGGCACATCACTCTCTGTCTACGTTACAGAATAATGCAGTGTTCGTATTACAGACCAAATGGTTTGGGTTTAGCCAGCGAGAGCAGCGTGCAGCTGTGAAGTTAAAATAGCCCTAAGGATGCTCGGCGTTCCCCAGAGCATAGCTCACATTCTGGGTCCTGCACAGCACACAGCAGGAGCCGGGGAGGAGGCTTGGAAATAACTCACCTAAAACAAAGGGGGGGTTTAAATCCCACGGAACAATGTTCAGCTTAGGAGGGGGGGAAACACAGCAATGGCAGAATTATAAAGCACCAGAAAGAAGAGGTTGAGGTTTAACCCATATCAATAATAATCAATATGAATAATCTCTTCCTGGGAAATGCTCTGCCTATGTCTGGGCTAAAACCAGCAGCCACCTCTCAAGCTTTGAATGTTTTGTTGAGATTTATAACTTCACCTCTAAGCCAACTGCCTGCTTTACAGCAGGGAGCCAGGGGGCTCCTTGCAAATAATTTAGCAGCACTGTTGAGAGTTTCACGCTTGTAAAAGGAGTGTGAAACCTCCAGAGCCATCAGTGAGAAAGGTCTGTGTGTCCTGGGTGAGGATATTGACGAAAAGTTTCTGCCCTGTAATTATTTCTTATTTGCATTTCTCCATCGAATCGAAGCTTATCAAGCCTTGGGGGGGGGATGATCTGCTATAAAACCCCCCCGAAACCCCTTTAGACCCCTCTCCCCACACCACAGCGCCGAAGGGAGGCACTCACCGCTGCCTTATAAATGTCATCCATGGCTGGGGCCGGGGGATGTCGCGGTCAGCCTGTGCTGGCGCTGCCCCCGCGGGCCCGGCTCATATAGGGGGTGGGCGCCCCGGGGCTGGGACCAGCCCACCGGCAGCTCCGCACGGCCGGCCCCGCAGGAATGCGTGCCTTGGGATGGGGACACCGCTGTCGGGGCCAGCCCCAGCCCCGCTCCGGGCCAGCTGGACTGTTCCTCGTGACTTTGTTGTGGGAACGAGCGAGCACTTTCAGCCGCTCCTGCTGAAATTGCTGATATGTGGAGGTTCGTGGCTGCCCTGACTGGCCACATGCCACCCTGTCACCTCCACCTCCAGCGTGTTCCCCCTGGAAGCTGCGACAAAACGATTATACCGTGCCTAGTTAAATTGGGTGATACGGGAAAGGCGTGCCTCCCAAAAATATCCCTGTCCAGCAGCAAATGTCCCCCAGGGCAGGGGGAACAGGGGATGTCGGGGCGCCCCGTCCCCTCTGCTGGGTGTCCCCAAATCCAAGGAGGACACGCAGCCAGGGCTCATGCCCAGGGAGGAGCCGATGCCATGGGCAGGCAGATGCCGAGGATAGAGGGGGAATTTGTGGTCCCAATGCCATGGAGAGAAATGTGGAGGCAGGGTGGAGCTTTGCCTCGATCTCCTGTTTTCAGCTGGGGATGAAAAATGGAGAGATCAGCTACAGAAATAGGGGGTATCAACGCTGCTTGGTTTCAGGGATAATTCCCAGTCCTTTAGGAAACTGGGATTTACATCACCCAAGCAGCAAGCTGACCCGTCCCCCGCTGCAAATGGCTAAAATCAACACTCCTGGATTTACCATGGATTTAAACCCCGCATTCAGCCAACCACGAGGGAAAGCAAAACACACCGAAGACCTCCAAGTGATGAGCAGCGTTTTCTCAGTGCGGGAAAACGCGTTTTAATCCAGCGACCATAGTCAAACCTCTCTTTTTAGTGACTCAGGACTCCCTCTTGTGTCCGGAGGGGCTATGGATGGCTCTGGCATCTCAGGGTACAGTCTCACCTCCGGAGTGGCTCGTATGAGCGTTAGTTAGCAAAACTGAAACCGCAATTAATGCAGCAGTTAGGTTTCATCTTTTCTAAAAATCCCTTCTCTGTTTCAGAGGAATCCTACTGCATGGAAAAACCTGCTGTCCCTATGGATTGCCCAGCCAAAGAGGCATTAATCAGGGCCCCTGGTGGTGTCAGCATGAAATAAGGACATGGGTGAGCACAGATCTGGCCCCATACCACATCCTCCCAGGTTCTGAGTCCTGAAAGGTTAACTTGATAGGAACTGTGGTCCCGTGGGCACCCGCTGGCCTTGATTTACTCAGCTTCAGCCCAGCTCTGCCTCTTCTCAGCAAGGGGATGGCAGATGGAATAGCAAGGGAAATGGTTGCATTTAAGGAATTCATTTTGGAAGCAGTTAATCTTCAGAATTGGAACATATTAATATTTTGGTTGCCTTGAATATAGAAAAAAACAGGAAAAGCTGCAAAGGGAAGCAGTTATTTTGCTAAAGGGCACTGGAGCCTTGGGTGCAGGGTGGGATGAAGGACCTGCTGTCACCCACAACCAAACCATCACCCAAAACCTCCTGGGCAATCCCATGGAGATCTTCCCAACAAAGTGCTGCCCTGAGGCAAATCCCTGCTTTCTCCCCTCAGGATTCACTGTGGAGACACAGGGTGGCAGGTGCCAGCACCGGGCACTGCCAGGCACCACGGCAGGGAGTGAGGAATCACCCCTCCATCCTGGGAGGTGATGGCTCTGAGTCACCCCCCCCTAAAAACAGCCCCTGGGATGCGTCAGAATATATCTCTGGTCAATGCAGAGCAGGAGTGGGAGCTCTAACATTGCCTTTAAAAGGTCGTGGCTGCACTGCTGGAGCAGCTGGGATGAAATTCAGGTCGGGATGTGGGAGAAGGGTCTCTGCCTGCTTAGAGGAAATCTGGGCCACTGCCACCATACACACTGACATGGGAAAGCTGCGCTTCTGCAAACGTCTGATACGAGCCGAGACTTACAAAACAGAGCTGTGCCTGAAGGGAAAGGATGAAATCCATCTGGCAACAGGAGATGATGTTCCTCCCAGGAAAAGAGGCGCAGGCGAGGGGCATCATGCCAACCCCTGCCTCCCCTCCTGCTGCTCGGAGCCAAAGCTTCCAGCATGCCCTGTCTCTTCTAAGTTCTTTCCTCAAAAGGGAATTGGGAATTGGGGTTTTGTAGACAAACCTAGAGCCTGTGCCATGCACAGGGCAGGGAGAGGCTGCTGCAGGTATGGAGTGTTCTGGGGATAACCATCCACTCCTGCTGCTGCTGTTGCCTCTCCGTGGGAGACCCAGGGCAGAGATGGAGCATGGCCATCTATAGCCTGGGGAGGGCTGCCAGCTCAAGTGCCCTTAATCTGGGCACGGCTGGCTTGGTGGCACACTGGCTGTCACTGCAGTCAGGTACAGAGTGTTAGCTTGGGCTCCAGCTGCATCCCTGTCTCTCAGTCCAAGGGACCAACACAAACAGAAGGGTCTACTGTGGGGTCTTTTTCCTCAAAATATCGGTTTAGGTTTTCATTTCCAAGCAGCTGTAATCCAGTGCAAAACCCGTATACACATCCTTCAGGTCAAATAGAAGGAAATAAAAAGCAAAAGCCCAACTAAGATGCAGTTTTATGTGAGGTCTGTTTGCAGGGCTCCTTGGGTTCTGTTGCAAAGTGCAGCAAGACTCTCCAGCATCCCCCTTCCCTTCATTGGGCAGCTGGCCCCAAGAGAGCCCAGAGCCACCATCACCAAATATTTTAATTTACTGCTCCCTAAATCCTCCCCAGAGAGTTTTAGCTGACCAAGCTCCCATTTGCCCCCTTTCCAAGCTGCTGCTCCTGTTGTTGCATCTCCTCTGTGAGCCAGGACAGGGCTGTCACACCATGAGCCATGTCTGTGCCTGCAGGCAGGAACTGCTTTAGGAGGAGAAGGGAACTGAGCACAACCAACAGACACGCCAGTGCTGCAAATTGTTATTTAATTAAGGAGACGGGACACTGAGAGGAAGCTTAATTAAAGTTGCTCTCCAAACCCACTTATTATCTCATGAAGAGGCTGAGCTGAGCAGCAGCTCCTGATGCTGGGACAGCAACAGAAAATCCCTCTTGGTTTGCCTGTACTATATGAGTTTTCTCCTTGCGCACATCATCCTTCAGCTACATCCTGACCAAGGGAAACCATTTTCCAGTGAAAATAAAATCAGAATGGGTTTATCCAGCTCCATTTGCAGAGGGGTGTTTGCTTATCTGCCACCCCAGTCCTGGTGGCATTTGCCAGACACCAGCATTGCCCCTGCAGCTCCACACAGGCAGCCAGGGCATTTGGCACGTCTGTTGTTATGTCATTAATGATGCCATACTGAGCTATTTGCATCCTCTCTTAGGTAGCATAAGGAAGGACAGAGAGATGTCACCTTCATTTTGCTGGAAGGTGTTTTTTTTACCCAAATCTCCTGTGAGTTGGTGGTGCATAATAAAATTAATGATGTAGTGCAGAGCATCTTCCAAAGCCTTGATGGATGCCTGATGCATCCTTCTGCTCAAAATATAACCTTTCTAGGTAATCTTTCAACTTTAATAGAGTCAAAGAGTCCTAAAAAACTCGTATTCTCTCTTCCTCACAACTTTCCATTCCTGGGGTGCATACTGAGCCCAGCAGAAAGGCTGCCATCCTATGACACCCCCTCAGGGCAACTTGGGTTCTTGGGGAAAAGGCTGAGGATGGTTTGTTCTCCATCCTTTAGATTCTTTGTTACAAGTTCCACTTCCATTACAAATTTCTGCCCAGACCCCTTTAGCATGCACAGGCCTGAAACACTTCCCTGAGCTCAGTGGGACAGGGCACTGAGGCAAGCCAAGTCCATGATGTCAGTGAATCACCCCAAACAACACCCTGAGTTCACATTTGGATAATTCCTCTGGTCTGGCCCATCAGCCCAGCTCCTCAGCTTTGGTTTTGGGGTGGCACCAGGCAGCTCAGTCACAGAACCACTGCCGTGGTGTCTTGACCCAATGTGACAGCACCCAAGCCTTCAGCAGCCCTTGGTGGCCACAGATCCGTGCCAGGGGCTGCCTCAGCTGGGGCAGGCACAGTGTCAGGCCACTGCCAGCATTGCCTCTAGAGACCATGGAGCAGCAGCACGGCCACAGCGCTGAGGGGGGAGCTCAGCCTGCAGCAGCTTTGCCCTGCGTGGCATTGGGTGGCATCGGGTTGGCTTGGATTGCACTGGGTTGGGTTGGACTGCATGGGATTGGGTTGGACTGCATTGGGTTGGGTTGGACTGCGTTGGATTGGGTTGGATTCCACTGCATGAGCTACCACTGGTTTGCATTGCATTGGATTGCATTGCAATAGATTTCACTGGATTGCATTGCATTCCATTGGATTGGATTCCATTGGACTGGATTGCATCGGACGGGATTGCATTGCATTCCATTGGACTGGATTGAATTGGACTGCACTGGGTTGCATTGGACTGAACTGCATTTGATTCCATTGGAGTAGATTACATTGGACTGCATTGGATTCCATTGGAGTAGATTACATTGGACTGCATTGGATTCCATTGGAGTAGATTACATTGGACTGCATTGGATTCCATTGGATTGCATTGGATTCCACTGGATTGGATTCCATTGGACTGGACTGCATTGGACTGGATTGCATTGCATTCCATTGGATTGGATTGCATTCCATTGGATTGGATTGCATTGGACTGAACTGCCTTGGGTTCCACTGGATTCCAGTGGACTGGATTGCATTGGACTGCACTGGACTGCATTGGATTCCATTAGACTGGATTGCATTGGACTGCATTGGATTGCATTGGACTGCATAGGATTGCCTTGGATCCCACTGGACTGCCTTCCACTGGATCCCATTGAATCCCATAGCACTCCATCGCTTTGCGCCTCTCCGTGCAGCCCCACCGCGCATGCGCGCCCTGAGCCCCTCCGAGCCCCGCCT
>VXBX01006595.1:392694-482021 GCA_013400415.1 Scytalopus superciliaris
CGGGAGGCCCGCGTCCTGGGCTCCGAGCTGGTGGAGACGTACACGGTGAGGGGCGGTGAGGGGGAGCGGGGCGTTTGGCACAAGTTTCTGAGGGGATTTTTACCCTCCGCGGCCAGGGGAAGGAGCCGCCTGGGAGCGGGGCTTGTGCTGGGGGAGAGGTGGAGGCTGAGCGAGCAAATGTCGCGTTGCTGCCCATATATATCTGTGTGTGTGTGCGTATGTTTATGGGAAAGCGCTGTGGAGCGAACGCAGCTTTCAGCGCTGAACATCCCTCAGAGGGCAGTGCGATAAACATCCCGCTTGTAAAGCTGGTCGTGTTTGCGGAGGAAATCGCATCGGTTTGGGGTGGCTTTTGTCTTATCCCACCAAACAGCAACAACAAAAAAAAAGGACGATTGTCAGGAGTGTTTCTGTCTGGGGGGAGGAATGAAATTCCTGATGTGTAACTTGTTTTTTGTCGTGTTGCATCCTACCAAGAGTTAATTGGCCTGTTGTGCAGGAAGGAGCTCATCGTAAAACAAACCTCACCGTAACTGCAGGCAGAATATGCCTCGAGCACACACCACCCTTTAGTTATATAACTAAAAAAAAAATGCTTTCTGCTTCTGCCTTATTTTAGAGTAAATTTTTCTTTTGGGTAGAATGCACGTGATGGCATCAAGCCTTCCTCCTGCTGTGGAAACTTAATAAAGGGGAGAGGGGAGCAATGTTCTCGAAAGGCAGCGTTTGGAAAGTTGTGTGATGGTTTCAAGTCATACGTGGAGTTTCTGCCTCCTTAGAGGTACCCAGGGAAAAGAGAGCAACAGGAGGGTGATTCCTGGGTCGCTGAGGGGTACAGAGCCTTTGCACAGGTGTAGCACATGAAGAAGGGCTGAGCTCCTTCCCAGGTGAGAGCCCTTGACACATGATTGTGTGGAAATGGCTGTCAGGTGGAGAGTTCCATGTTCACAGCAAAAAAAAAAAAAAACCGCAGTGAGAATTCAGGGAAGGAGTTGGTTACAAGCTTAAAGTGACTCTTTGAAAATTGCCTGGTCTCTTTCTGTCGGTTTCACGATGTGCAGTCACACAAATGCTGTTGCTGGGGAGTGTCACTGGTGTGTGTTAGGATGTGGTTTGTCCCCCAGGCAAGTTTGTTCTGACGGGGGCACAGTGAGACCTGTGGTGTGGGGACTGGAAAGTTCCATTTCAGGTGTGAACTAAGACTGGCTCGACAGTTTCTGCTAGTGTTTTGCAATATCTGAGGGAATGGGAAAACCAGGTGAATTTAATTATCACCTGCCCCCTTATTCCACTGGAGGTTACAGGTGCAGGAGGTGAAACATCACCTACTTTGTTGCTTCAGCCTGCAGACTGGTGTGGGAGAGCCAGCCTTTGGTAATACCACTAACTTTCTTGACTGAACTGTAGCTCAGGTGTGTAACTCTGGTGTTCAGCTGAGGGCTGGGGATAAGATTTTAAGTTGCTGCAGCTAAGCCCAAGGAAGCTTATTTTTCCAAGGCCAGATTTTTGTTTTGATGAGAGTCTGGAAATACCATGCTATTTTATAGCAATTTTGCTTGGGAATTTAAAAAGTAGAGTTTGGAAAAGCAAGAGTTACCAGTATTTGGTCCTACTTTGATTCTCCTGCTGCTTTTCTGAAGGCATCATGGCACTAAGCTTGCCTGCGTGTAAACCTCCTGAAATGGTTAGCAGGGCTCCAAACCTGCAGTCAGTTTGTATGAGACAGGCCCATGTCAAGCCATTAGAAATGTAGGAATAGATCTTTAAATGAAAACAGAAGTTTTACAAAATTAGTCACAAGGTGAAGAGTTTTAGAAAAAAACAGGGGTACGTGTTTAGTGTTCAAAATTAGATGAGCAGCACTTAAGGTCATGACAAACACCTGCACCAGGGCAGGAGAAATTAGGTGGAGTAAAAGTCATATTTGGTAAAAATGAGAAACGAAGTACAGCTGTGGGGAGCTGCATCTTCATCCTTTAACATGTAGCAGGTCCTATTTACATCCTTCAGAGAGTTGGTTTTCTTCTGGCACATGAGCTTCTTGTTGTACTCTGTATTTCAGATCTCAGTTTCCATAGAAGGGAACTTTATTGACATCCCTTTGACAGTTGTGATATTAAATCCTGTAAAACATCAGGAAGGTCCACAGTTCTGTTTAATTTTGGAGGTATTTTTTAAAATGTAATTTTTGTTAGGGTGGTAGGCAAGGTCTGGATAAATCCAACATGAAAAACTACGGCACTTTGTTGATGTTTTTTTTTTCTGTTGGGTGGTAAAGGATGAGCACTTTTACGGGGTGTGTCTCCTGTGTGTGCTGGTCCAGCTAGATGTGACTGAAGACTGGCTTCTAGCAGAAAGCCTCAAGGCTGTCAGTGCTTTGTTTGCTTCCTGCTATGCATTTGTTTGGCCAAAAATTGCCTTCCTGCTTTTCCTGTCTTTCGCATCTGTTTTTAATATAAATACTAGCTTTGATATTTAAGGAAAATAATGTGGCTTCCTTGCATGGGTGTGAACTGTCTGACTACTTGAGGCAGGGAGGAGGAGATGCGGTTGCATCACTGGTCTGGAATTTGGGACCTGCTGGCTGCAGTGACACCTGTGTCCCAGGCTTTCTGTGGCCAGCTCTGTCATTTAAGTGATTTGTTGTTTTCTTGTACACTACTGAAGTATATGAAGTTGGATGAGGGATACTGTAGAAATGCCAGTTTTCCATGCGAAGTGGGTTGGGCAGGCTTTTGTACTGCGTACAGGAAGTAAACAAAGAGCAGTCTGGAATTGCTGCTGTTCATTTAACAGCTGGTTTAAAAAATGTTTAGTACATATTTCACCTTTAAAGATTTAGGGACATGAAGGGATGCTGTTTGGTGTGGGCTCTTAACTGCAAAAAAATTTGTGGTGACTGGTTAGAAAATAAAAAATATACAGCACTGCAAACACACTGAACACTTTACAAAGTAGAACTTACCCAGAACAACTGATTTATAAAAAGATGTACAAAATGTATTATACAGATGAGTTTGATAGAGACAGAAGGAGGAGGAAAAGCTGTGAATGTAAAAGCCTTTGCATTTGAGCTCAGTAGAAATGCAGTTTGTGCCATAAATCTGGGTGGAAGGTTTCACATGGTACATTTCTGTCTGGAGACAGTGCAGTGTGAGAATTTCATCGTCTCTCCCTGAATGCCTTAAGCACTTGGAGTGACAGGTAGGGAGACCTTGGAGAACCTTAACATAAACCATCAGCCTTGTCATGTTTGTGCCCTCAAAATTAGTTGAAGATGAACTTATGTTCCTAAAAAAGTGAGATATTTAAGGGGATTTTTTTGCTTTAAAATTATGTACTGGAAGAAGTCTTTGGCACATAAACATTGGATTTGTGTTGTTCGAGATAACTGCAGCTTGTGGATTGATGTGAAATCAGTTGCTGTCTCTGCATACTGATGCTGTTTGAGAGATGGATATGTACTGCCTGCTCTGGCTGCCTTCTAGATGGGGAATGCTACAGCTTTTTAAAGACTTGATTTGAGGAATTGTATCAGTGCATGTAAACACTCCCTTTAACAGGGTAGTTTCCTGACCACACTATCCATTTTGCCAAGTGCTGTGTGTCTAGAAGTGGTCAGTGCTTGTCATTTCAGCAAAAGGATATGAAACTTTTATTACATATTTACCCTGACTGTGTTGTATACAGAGAGGCATTCCTTCCTCGTCTCCTCCTGAGCTGTGGGAGATTCGGGACATGTGAAGTTACTGTGTTTCCAGTGTCTAATCTGAGGTTTTATGCCTTATGTACTCAGTTTGCCTGTGGATGTGCTGCTTCATCTGCTTCATCTCTCACAGTTTAGCACAGTCAGCTTTTAAAAAGAACTGATCTTTTTATTATGGCTTATAAATGTAATACTCCTCCACTTGTAACTTTAGTTTCTTTGAATTTCTCCTTGTTTTCCTCAGGGTTTTGAGGTGGCTTTTGAACGCTCGGGTTATTCCTGTTCTGCTTTGTCACGGGCACAGTGATTAATCCTGATCTGCTGTTTCCCAACACAACCTGACAGGAAAGCAGGCACAGGCCCTAATTGAGTCTGTGATTCTGTGTGGGCACTGAGCTGTGTGTGCAGCCTCATCCCAGCACTGGTGTGTCCCTTGCTGCAGGCACCAGTCAGACATCTTGAGTCGAGTCTCTGTAAGACCTGGGTTTTGTTCAGTAAGCCAGAGTCAGATGCTCACAGAGATAAAACAGGCATGAGCTTAAATTCGTCTTTTAAGGTGCAAGTGGCATCCTATTTAATGTTTGACATGGTGCTGGTCTGTACTGACAGTATGTGAAAACTGGGCTTTTACGTAACAGATCGAAACTCTTGATGCTTTTTGTTTTCCTCAAGTGGGTTTAGCAACTGGATGTGCATAATTCTCAGAGCTATGAGTCAGCTCTGTGTGATCTGTGTTAGTAAGCAAGTTCTCAACTGTATTAACTGCTTTCAAGATTTGATTATGAGTTTGTGTCTTCCCTAAGGAGTAGAGTTGGATTGGATAATACAGTTTATTTAATTTGTTGTTTTCAAGTAGCTGTAGAACTGGTTTTGCAGAGCCCTGTTTTCTACTTTGTATTTTATTTTGTACCTTTAAAATTACTTCAGGCTGTCTTGTTTCTGGCATACCCAAAGGTAGACTGAGTTTCCAGCAGAACCAGTACTGTTCAATCCAGAAAGTCACTTGCAGTGAAAATCTTTGGTATGTGCCTGGCTAAAAATACTTAGTTTTGTGTAAGGAAATGTGTGGTTGTTTTAGGTAATTAGTTGTGACTCTCAGGAAGCTGTCTTGTGTGTCCTAAAAGGAGCTAAATAGCACCCACCCAGCCAAAGGATTTGTCTAGATTTCTGATTAACTGGAGTGACAGCAGGAACTTACTGAGTTCCTCTGCTGCCCACTGTGGAACTTGGTGGATGGAAGAAGGGATGGTGCTGTCTCAGGCTTGTGGATAGCTATGAATACCAACTTCAGTCAGTGGAAACCTTCAGAAAAAGAAGTACCTTAGAGACCGTGGTTATTAACCTTCGGGTTGTGAAAGTGAAAGCCTTGTTTAACACCGAGGCATCTACATATAACAGCCTCATGAGTGAGATAAGGTACCTACCCCAGCAAAGTCAGCTTAGTTTGGATAAGCTGTGATACTTCCAGGATGCAGGATCACACCTTGCAGTGCTCCATTAACCAGCCTGTCTCACGGTCAGCCTCCCTTTAAGGCAAATGCTTTGCAGTTCCCTTACTGGAATGTCTTCCTTTCAGGTGTACATTATTCAGGTCAGCGTTGGCAATCATCAGTGGACAGTGAAACATCGTTACAGTGATTTCCACGATCTGCATGAAAAGGTAAGAACATTAAAACTCTGGCCTTGATCTCTTACAAAACATTGTGCAGTACATGTAGTTCTGTTTTACAGAATTTCTTTCCTCAATAAAGGGCGAGAATATCTGCCAGATACCATCTGAACTGCAGACTAAATCCCTTCTGTGTGAACAATATTACTTGCCCCTGTTACAGTCCCCTCTTGGACTGGGGGAGTTTGGCCTGCACAGCTTTAGCTTTGGGTGGAAGTTTGTGTCAGAGGGGACAGTTCGGGCTGGAGTCATTGAACTAAGAAGCATGTTTATGACCCGCTGATCTGGTAACCAAAAGCTGGATAGGAACAAAGTCTCTTCTGGGCAGGGTGAATGATAAAAGTGTCCTTAAAGTAACATCGATGTTACTAACCAGTGCTGATAACAAGCAAGTGAAACTGAGGGAAAATCCACTTTATTGAGAATGTGCTGCTGTCTCAGAAATGCTCTGGTTATTCTGTTGTTTTATCAGATTGGTTACATTCTGTTCTGTGGTGCTGTGAGTGATTCTTTTAGAAGACACTGTTACTAAACTTCTTATCTTTCTGTGACAAAATGTTCTTTCTGAAAATACCTAGTACTTTGAAGCCAGTAGCTAAATTTGCTAATGTTATTTTTGAATCTT
The DNA here is from genome assembly GCA_013400415.1 of Scytalopus superciliaris. NCBI lineage: Eukaryota > Metazoa > Chordata > Aves > Passeriformes > Rhinocryptidae > Scytalopus > Scytalopus superciliaris. The sequence goes on from VXBX01006595.1 coordinate 398,695, forward strand.
ATCAGGATCAGGCAACATGCTCTTAATGGCTGCATCTTTGTGTGCAAGTTCAAATGGTGAGTCAGGTAGTTACTCTGGTCTTTGTCTTTCAGCTTGTTTCAGAAAAGAAAATAGATAAAAATCTGTTACCTCCAAAGAAGATCATTGGAAAAAATTCCAAAAGCCTGGTGGAGAAAAGACAAAAGGAATTAGAGGTCTACCTTCAAACCCTGCTGCTCAAATTCCCTGTTACTGCTCCGAAAGTTCTGTCACACTTCCTACACTTTCATTTATACGTAAGTGATGTTTTTAGTGTCTGAGTAGAGGCCTCAGCGTCTTTCACTAGTTCTGTTACATGGAGGGATTTTTGTGGAATCTTCATGAATTAGCTAAAACGGTTCTTTATCAACATTTTGCACAATGTAACAAAGCATATTTTTAAGATTTTTCTCGACACCGCTTTTTATTGCAGTAGATAATGTGCTGGGAAGTAGTGTGGGCAGGGACTGTAAGAGGAGAAAATAAATGCTGGCAGGATAGTTGGAAGCTGTGAATAAACGTGAAGCTGAATTGGTTGTTAGGCTGAAGTCAATAGTGCTGGCTCTCAAGTGAGCATTGCATAATTGATCCACACCCCCCACTACTTAGTGGCTAATGGTTAGAGCTGTGGTTCGCACCGAAACAGTTTCCAGTAGCCCAGATGGAGACAAATGGTGCTTTTCCATGGAAGCAAACTGATGGAGTGGCCTTTGGAGAAATAGCTCCAGCCAGCACATAGATGTTACCGTAAAGGATGCTTGAGGCAAGAAGCAATTACTTGATTTCCTGTTCAGATGGTGATTTATTTGTTCATCCCTTGTGTATAATTAGGCTTTCTTTTGCAATATGACATCATATTGTAAGGGGGAGAATGAGCTTCATAAAGAGGAAAATGCACTGGAGAACTGAATGGAAAGAAGGAGCAGTAACTGCTTTGGGGTGGGATGTGCTGAGAAGGCCCCTTCATGGTTTCACAGAAAGACTTCAGAAATGAGTCACAAGTGGTCCATTAGGTGTGTTAATTAAGTTTTAGCAAGAAAGGAAGACCTGTTTTAGTCATGTTACATGAACGTTATTATCCTGGTGAGACTTCAGTGTTTGACTTAGATAAAAACAGTAGAAGGTTTACTTCATAGTGTTGCTACTGCACTGCATATTTGAGAGAAGCACTGGTTTGTCACTATTAAGCCCTCTGAAGTGGATTAGAGGTTTTAAATGTATTAAAAATGTGTCACAATGTAGGGACAATTCAGTTCAGATGGAGCAGAAATTCCTGATCCCCAGTAAGTTGCACAGTTTTTCTGTTCTGTGGCTGCTCTGCCCTGAAAATTGTCTGTTTCCTTAATGTTTTGGTGTTATAACTTCAGCAATGGTTTTGTGCAGGCAGAAGTTCTTTCTGGCCCATCGTTTTTTTCAGAAAGATTTTCTTCTTCCTCTTGTTGTACTGTTCACTTTTTTTTTACTTTTCCAAGGAACCAGCAGTGTTTGCATAGGAGTGCTTCCCTGTTTCTGTAATGCACTTGGGTATTAAGAGCAAAGTTGTTGCTTAATCTGCATTTCTTTGCTTTAGGGAGGAGTCTCAGTTGTAAACAACTGTTTTTTGCTTGGGACTTTAGAATGCTTCTAAATATTTACCAGAAATGTGTTAGTTGTTCAGCAAGAAAAGCTAAATATTTACCACAGCAATTCTACTGGAAAATGACCTTTCTGTGGAACTTTGGTCTTTTAAGATATCTTTATCAGTCACCCCATGTGCATATTGGAGCCATCATAATCCCTGATACTGCCTCAGTAGTTTAAGTAGGAAGGCTGCAGTACTTTTTGTCTATTCTTGTTTGTAGTATTACCAGCAGAGATTATTTAATTTTATTTCCCGGGTTAATAGGACTGAATTGAGTAGAAATACTGACCATAAATACATTAAACCCACTCTGAAGCCTTTAGCTGTCAGAGGTGTGGCTTAGTAAAGAGAAACAGCTGCATGTGACAGCAATCTGGAACTTTATTCTTACTTTGGCATTGTAAAGGATGTCTCAGTGATATGGGGATGCTTATTTTGTTGCACTGTCTTATACTTTGTCATCTTAGAAGATTTCACTTGTTAACTCACAGATAGAAGGTTTTGCAAGAAAAGCACTGAGCACCCACAAACTGCTGTTCAGAGACACCTGCAAACAATGGACTTCTGTGAGTGTGATGCATATGAGTGGTTAGAACTAAGACAGAAGTCTCTTGTAGGTCTGACAGGAATAGTTCCTTTCTTTTTTGCCTGCTAGTCACTGAGCAGTCCCAGTCATAGTCCTGTTTCTGTAATGAATGTTGAAAAAATTTCAGCTCTGTCCCAGATGACAAAAGGGATTCAGAGTATAGCTTTCAATTAAGTCTGTGCTTGCCAGATTAGTGTAATTGGCTTATTCAAATGAGAACCAGAATTATTTAATTTTGTTTGGAATACAGCTTTGAGCTTGTTGTTCTCAACACTATGGTGTGGAGGCTTTGTTCATCCTCAGTGAGTGGGGTTTCAGTTACACTAAGAATGTGCTGTTCTAAAATTCTTGCCTCATCAGATGAGCTGAGCTGTCTGCTGCAGATGTCCCCTGGATATATTCCCTTGTTATGAATCATGAGGTATTTGTCAGCAAAGTAAACTCATGAAATATTCATTTGGTGTTGATCCATAATATCTGTTTATCCTTTGCAGCTACCTTCAAAGGGGATGTGTGTGTCTAGGGGAAGCTTCACTCTCACAGATAGTTTTATTCTGCTTTTTCTGTGGGCCTTGGAGAGGGAACTGTTGGAAATGCTCAGAACTATTTCTGGACTTGCACAGAGTGTTTGCTTTTTGTGGTGAGAGGTGTGCCCAGGTGGCAAATACTTGTACTGATCTTTGTGCACCAGTGGATTTAGAAAGTACAGATTCCCTGCTTGGAGAGTCCTCAGCCTTTTGCCCCAGAGCTGTCAGTGCTGGGAATGGAGGTTGAGCACCTCAGTGGGTCCAGGAGGCTGAAAATGGGGGTTTGAATTACTGTGCAGCAACTATAGTGGAGTTGAAATCCAGAAGACTAATTACTTATTATATATCTCTTCTTCCCTGTAGACCTGTTTGCTGTGTATTAGTGATATTCTGAGGAAATGTTGAGTGCTTGGTGCATTAGGATAGTCTTAATGGTAAAATTTGAAGAATGCTGTACTTGTTAATATTTCCTTCAAAACAGAGCTTTCTTTCAAGTTGGGCTAAGGATGTCTAGTGATACTTGTTCTAGTTGCTGCTGCCCTGTTTCTAATACATGCAGGAGGTGATTATTTAAATGTAGTTCGCTGTCTTTCACCTTGGAAATAAAAATCATATGAAATAAAATAATTTCAAGTGATTTTTGCTAAGCATTTTGAAGATACAAAGAAGTCTGTAAGACAGTCACCTGATATCAGCTTAAAAATCAAAGTCCTCTACTGCAGCAAAAAAAAAAAAAANCAGCAAAGGAACATGTTGAAAAATTGGAACCATAAAGTGTGTAAATAATTACATTTGTTCTTTGCAGGAGATCAATGGGATCACTGCTGCACTGGCTGAAGAGCTCTTCCATAAAGGTAAAGAACTTGCAAGTGCTTAATCAGGAATGTTCTCCTCTGTGTGCATGCACTGCCATACCTGTGATACTTTATCTGCAGACAGAGAGATCTGATCTCTCATATCAGACTGCTGTACTTTCTCGCTGTTCTTTCCTTCACCTTTTTCTTGCCGTTTGCACATTAATTCAAGCCGTGTTTTCTGAGGAGCTGTGACAGTCTTGCAGCTACTTTTGGAAACAAAAGAAACCGGTGAATTTAGGTTTTGAAAAGGGCCTGCTAGTCTGTGCCCTCAGGGGACAGGATGTGGTACTGGTGATCAGGAGCTTTTGCTAAGCTTTCTGTCTCAGAATGTTTCAGTGTAACCTGTAAGGAAATTCGGGTTGTATCAGCCAGTCCTGATACAGTGTGTATTAAATGCAAGAGATCACTTTACATATCTAAATATTATTCTTCCAGAATTCAGGAAATGGGAGACCTTCTGGTCAGTTAATTAAAGGATGCGCTTTTCTGAGGCTGGCAGATGAAAGTGAAATGCTCTTACTGTAAAACTGCAGCAGCTCCAGCTGCTCCATTAACAGCAGGAGGCATGTGAAATGATTAACCTGTGCTATTTTTGTTTTGAAGGACATGCAGGATGCTACTGTATAATTCCAGTTGGCTGAGGCTATAGGTGAAGCATGTTTCAGCATGGCATGTCACATTGTTCTGGCACAAAATTAACTTTAGGTGAAGCCATCTCAGGGGGGTCTGCTCAGCAAATTTGGAATATTTTAAGGAAGCTCCTGAAGAAATCTTTTCTGGCTTTGTAGTGCCTGCAGTCTCTGATATGAGAATCATTGAGGTATGACTGCTCTATATTAGTGTAACCTTCCAGTAACGTGCAGCTGGACTCTTGGGCTTGCTCCCACTGAGACCAAAGGGAATTTTACTCCTCAGAGCATTTCTGGGAACTCTGCTTATCATGAAAGCTGATGCTTTCTTGTCCATGAAGTCAAACTGGCATCCTTAAAAGGAAGAGAAGGAAGATATTCCTTCCACACATGTGTGTGTTCCAGCTGTTGTAATCCACAATGACTCTTGTGGTGCCTTCAGAGAAGCTCTTGGATGCTGCTTCCTACTGTTCCTGGAGTGAAATGGGATTGTAAAGTTGTTATTAGATGCAGCATTTTCTGTTCTGGGAGTTTGCTTTGGTATGAGTGTGCTGAAAGTCCTCATACTCTCCAAAAAATGTGCTTACTCCAGGTCTGCATTTAGGCAGCATAGCAGAAGATCCGATCCAAGGTCTATATTTTAGGTGGCAGATGCTGTGCTTCCTGAACAGAAAAAGTCGTAACTGCTGTAAACCTGGAGATATCTCAGAAGTAGTTTAATAACTCTTACCTTATGTAAAGGAACTTTAATTCCAGCCCTGTTAAGACTGAGGGAAGTTTGCTGTTGGTTGCCTTAGGAGCTTCAGGCTTGTGTGATGAGTGCCCATTTGAACACCTGGATTATTCTGGTGTTTAAAAACCCAAAAACCTTAATTTGTCTGTGCTAGCTTAAAATGACAGAAAATACATTATTGTGGTACCTCAACTGCGAGCTTAGAGTATAGACAACAAACATATAATTTCTAACATCACTTCTTCCACGTAGCATTTATTGTTTTGTAACCACTGCAGCCTCGTGTCTGATCCCACCCTCCTGTTTTTCAGGAGAGCAGCTGTTAATGGCCGGAGAAGTGTTCACCATCAGACCCTTGCAGTTGTACGCTGTCACTCAGCAGCTGCTGCAGGGCAAACCTACCTGTGCTAACGGAGATGCCAAAACAGATCTTGGTCATATTCTGGATTTCACTTGTAGGCTCAAGTATCTAAAGGTGAGCTGTACTTGCACAAGTACTGGAGATGTTGTTTCTGCCAGACTAACACGATGCTCAGCATGCTGTTGGAGTTTAGTCTGAATGGAGGAGAAGTTTACTGGTAAATAAACACCTACCAGCATTTAGAAGTCAAGGTCACATGTTTATGCTGCCAACCTCCAGTACACATGTTGTTCCCCTAACCAAGATGTTCACTATGTGATGGGGTCTTTTCAGCAGTGCTCTCTGTATAGAAGTGGCCACAGAATCTTACTGAGTGCAGTTTGGGATGGGGACAGAGATAAATACTGTTCTCTTCAGGCTTGCTTTCTTTGCAGACACTGGGGGCAGGCCAGTGTATATGTATACACATGCATATGTATATAAATCTTGTCCCTTTCTCACTTTGACATCTGAAAGTTAAAAATAAAACCCTGAAAAAAGCCCCAGTTTCATAGATGAGATGGCCCTAAATTTTTTACTAAAATACCTTTGCAGATTAAATGTAAAATGGCTTCAGAACTGATCCTGCAGATTTTTGCTTTCCCTACCAAGTAAGTGAATTGAAAAGTCTTTCCCTGAGTAATTAATTCTGCTTGTTATGACTCAGACTCTTTTTAGCCCTTTTATTACATGAAGAGCTGCTTTTTAAGTGTGTAGTGTGTTCAAGGCTGAAACCAAGTAGTGGATTGGGGGAAGCTTCTCTGGAGGGCTGGGGAAGTTGTGAAGGCAAAACCACAGCCATACTGGTGTTCCTGTGGCTCTTCAGTCACCCTTGCCCTCCTTTGACTGTATAGAATCATCTGAAGGGAGGATTTTCTGGCTGGAGAAGAGCTTATTGTTCAGAAAAATTGCCATCTGCAGAATTTCTAGCCCTTCTGAATGGTTGTGAGTGGGCACATTCATTGCTTGTGAAGTACATAAGACCAGAGGAAAACCTTAGGGTTTTCTCCCAAAATTATCTTCACAGCAAACATAAATGCAACCTGCCTGCTTTTTTATGCTGCTGACATGCTCTGATGCCAAAATCCAGTGGCCATGTGGAAATACCAGATGCATTTTTACTGATGTGTATCAATGTCTCATGTTTTCTTGAAACTCATCCTGTCAATGCCTTGTAGTGGAATTGAAGGCAGTGCTGACCTCCAAGTTCACATTTCAGGAAGTTGTTTTCAGTGAGTGCAGCTCTGACTTTTTCAGCTGAGAACAAAGCCTTGATCAGCCTCACTTAGGGAATTGTTGTTTGCAGGCCCCATGTGCTACAGAATGCAATCACAAGGTGGCACTTGAAGTTCAGTGCATTTAAGTGGAGCAACTGATGTTTTTTTTCTGAAGAGTTAATCTGGAAGTGTCATGAAAAACTGATGAGAACTTTGGCTGTCTTTCCAGACAGCTGTGTTTGTGCTGTTGCCTGTGTCAGACTCTCTGAAATGTGGACAGGTTGGATTATGTGCACTAACTCTGTTCTCAAATGTCTTAAATACCAGGTCACTGGGACAGGAGGACCTTTTGGAACCAGTAACATTCAGGAGCATCTCTTGCCTTTTGATCTGTCGATTTTCAAATCACTTTATCAAATAGAGGTATGACTGAAACACTGCTCATACATTCACAGGGGCTCTGCAAATGCCAGGCCTGCTGCATGTATCTCACAGCTGATGATTCTGGGCTTTGTCTTGCTGCTAGAATTGGGAAATGCACAGTTTAGAAGGACTGTTTCATTTGTGAAATAAGGTTCTTTTCTGATAAGGATGCCAGATTTAAATGTTTAGAATAGCTTGTACTGTGTGTGGTTTTAGTTAGAAGTGATTTTCAGTTTATACACAAAACCTAAACGTGATTGGCTTTCCATTGCCTTGAAGATTGAACAAATGGGTTATAACAAAGATGTATTACAAGATTTATTATAAAGTATTGTTTGTCTGGAAAATATACTTCTCATTTGTGAAAATGTCCTGACATTTGATTTACTTGTGAAAGTGCACTTTTGGGTGTAGGGCTGCTTACTTAATAATTTGCACAATTTTTTCATTGCTCTGCTTTGTGTGCATGTCAGGGTTTCTAGTAGTTGTTTAATGATTATTTTGAGAAATGCTTTCTTGACCACTTTGGGTCTTTCCAGGGTGAGAATTTGTTGTGCAGCCTGCACTCTGTCCACGTTTGTTGGATGTTGCCCCTTTTGTAGTCCATGAATGCTCTTGTCTCATTGATGTGAGACTGGGTCGGTTAAGAACTGAAGCAGATTTCTGAAGTCAGTGACTTATTGACATTTTAAGGTGTGAAAGAAAGTGCAATAGGTTGTAGAGTGGGAGAGTCTTAACACGACAGAGAGGGTATTGCAGACTTGTATGAATTTTCCCCTTTCCTGTGAGCATGAATGTGGGGGGGGGGAAAGGGTTTAGATCTTGAACACTTTTGAAATTGTACATTCATGAAAAGTTTTGGTTTGACTGGCACTAGACTGACATTTTCCTTTAAGGGAGTGCTGTGGCTACTTTCCAAATTGCTGGAGAATCAGCTGTTGAGGCTTTTAACTGCCTCCTCCGTGTCTCATTTGTCTGTTCTGCTTTTCTGACTTTGTAATGTGATTTTTTTGTTTGTTTGCTTGTTTTAAATAGATCAGTCATTGTGGGGGAAAGCTTATCAAAGGGCTGACTTCATCAAAACATGCTCTGGCCACACTGAGTGTTCGATATTCAGCGACATCAATGAAGGTAAGAGTGAGTTCTGCTGGGTGTTCAAAGCACCTGCAAAACCAACATGCACAATGTGGGAATATCCACTGGGAGTCCATGTGGTTTTCTGTACTGCCTGTGGCAGATTCTGTTTTTAAAACCATGGAACTGTCAGGGTTTGCTCACCTTACAGAATCTCAGAGTGAATGAAGTGTTTGGATGTGTCCCTTCACAGGGACATTTTTCATGTTTGCTTACATCAGGTTGTTGGGATTTTTTTCCAAACCCATGAGCTTTCACCAAAAATGTGAGCCTGGTATTGGTGTGCTTGTCTTAAATAGGAAATCCTTGTTCCTGAGGCCTCAGAGTTTGATCATTGGGAGCCAGAGGATGCATCTTCAAATTGCCCAGTGACAGCAATTATCCCAACCTGGAGAACTTTAACAACTTTGGATATGAGTCACAATAGCATCTCTGAAATTGATGATTCAGTGGTAAGAAATATTCTTTATTTGTGGAAGGAGAGTACAGCTGATCTGTGGCACATTGTACACAGCAGGGATTTTACATTTGCTCTGTATATCTTCTTTTTGTGTAAGATTTTCACTTGCACTTTATCTTGGTTAGCTACACAAGTTAATGCTGAGGAGATTTGTTCTAAAAGAACTTAGGATGTTTCCTGTGCTAAAGGAGAAAAGTTTGTGCTCTGCAAGCAACATTTCCATGAATACTGACTTTTTGAAACATGCTTTTACTATTTGCCTTGGCTTTTAAGCCACTTAGAATATTTTTTTTTTAAAGAACAAAATACTTCATGGGCTCAACTTTAGAGTGTTATCAAGGCTGAAGTTTCCTGCATATTTAAGAACCTGTGACTTGCTGGCAGCTTACTTGGTATCAAAACAATATAAAGAGCATGAAAACAAAATTTGGACCATTTTGCCATACTTCAGAATTGTGTTTTGTATATCAGTTGTTAAGAAAAAGAATTAGTATTCATCACAAGAACATGGTCAAATATGAACATTAATTATTTACTTGAGCTACTCTTGTGAAACAGGAAGTTACACGTGTAGCTCAACATGAAATCACAGACTTTGGAGCACAGTTATCTTGATCATGATTTTTTGTGATGCAGATTTAAAGTTCTTCAGGTCTCTGTCCAGTTCCCAACTACAAGGCAAGTAATTTGTGAGAGTACAACCAAAATAAAGCAGATGCAAAACACTGATGTCAGAAATCAGTATCAAGTTCAAGGTTTGAGACCTCCAAGTTGAAGTGCATTTTGCCAGGTCTGTGTGACCTTGTGGTTCTTGGCTGGTGTGATCAAAACATGGAAACCAGCCACCCAGCATATTCTGGTTTTTGGTGCCAGTGTCTTTGTCCAGGTTCTGTGTAACATAAACCTGCTTCTTTGATAAGACTGAAGCACCATAAGTGAGTTTGATCTGTAGTTAAGGGGGATGAATGTAGGGGCAAATTATTTGTCTTGAGTAAGAAACCATGTTTCAAATTACAGCTTAACCATGTCCCTCAGAGTAACCTGGTTTTCCTAAGAGAAGAATTTAACTCTGTGTTGCACTAGGTCATACAGAATGCTTTTTTAATGCCAAGAGCTGAGAAGAGACACTACAATGGTTAACACCTTTCCTTTGCCTGTTGGTCAGCAGATAGTAAAGGAAGAATGACCTGGCTTAGAGGCCAAAATGCATTTAACACCTGTATTTTTTCTCTTCTAGAAATTAATCCCAAAGATTGAGTTCCTGGATTTGAGTCACAATGGGGTGTCTCTGGTAGAAAATTTACAGGTAAGTGATGCTTTTGAAAGTGATTTTTTTCTTTTCCCCTGACTGCCACAGACCTTAGAACTCAGATTTTCATCCTTCAGAATGTTGTTGTTCATCTTCAGAGAGAATAGTTTAAACTCAAATAGGTTATTCTTCATAACATCAAGTACTTCTGTAACAGTGCATTTCTTGCATGCTTTGGATATTTTAATTCCTTTGCCAATACTGACATGCAACATTTATTTCTTAAATAAATTCATTCACTGCCAGCTGTGTCTGTGTGTTGGTAAAATGCAGTTGAGGAAGTTTACACAACTTTTAAACCAGTATAATGAATAGTTTCATATCATGTTTTTCATGCTATGTAGTGTCCAGAACAAAAACACTTATACAGAAAAATGAGCAAGCCATAGTATTGTTCAGTTTTAATTGGTGCATGACATGAATTTTCTGTGCTGTTGTAGCATCTGTACAACCTTGTCCACCTGGACTTATCCTACAACAAACTTACATCACTAGAAGGTGTTCACACAAAACTGGGAAACATCAAAACCCTGAATTTAGCAGGAAATCAGCTGGAAAGGCTGTGTGGTCTTAACAAACTGTACTCACTAGTCAACTTGGATCTGAGCAACAACAAAATAGAACAGGTAACTGTTGACTTTCAGTGTGGAATTGTGCATTAGGTCACAAGCCATTTCTTGCTGTGGGTGAAACTGCAAATAAAAGTGGCTGCAGTGATTTTTTCTTGGTTATTGTATGTATGTAATCTATGCAAGAAATGCTCAGTCTGTGTGCTCATTTTGATTTAGCCAGTCTGTATTCACCCTTTTATTCAAATACTTTCAGATTGATGAAGTAAAAAATATTGGAAACCTGCCATGCTTAGAGAAGGTGGTGTTATCCAGCAATCCATTGAGCATCATCCCTGATTACAGGACCAAAGTACTGGCTCAGTTTGGAGACAGGGCCTCAGAGGTGAGCCATGGTGCTGTTCTTCCTTGGGAGCTGCAGTTTGGGAAAGGCTTTTTTTGTAGCCTGCTGAGGAAAGTGTAGTGCAAGTGTTCTAAAAACCCAGTGAGTTTTTAGTGTGTGTTGGAGAATTAAACCATGTTAATGTTACTGCACAGTGCTCCTGGGTCTGAGTGAAAATTTACCCTGCCTTCACTGGGTAATGGTGCCAATATTGGAACCCAGTTGTGCTAGAAGGGTGTTAATCTTACAAAACATCCCTGAGTTTGCATTAAATTCTTATCTTGTTAGAGCAAGGTCTAATGTGATAATTGTTTCTGGGAAATGGTTACAAAGATGTGTATAGTTTGCATTAAACTAAGGTAATTTTTCATTAATAAATGGAACGAGGTGCCTTGTTTTCAATACTGTTAGATGTTTTAACATTTTTTTTTTTTAGGTTTGTTTGGATAACACTGTTACCACAGAAAAGGAACTAGACACAGTGGAAGTGCTAAAAGCAATTCAAAAAGCAAAGGAGGTAAAATACAAACTGAGCAACTCTGATAAAAAGGTGAGCTTGGTGCTGTGAGAGAAAACAGAATGTGCTGCCTACACAAAAAGCTTACAAAAATACTTGTACAAATTAGATGTAAACAGAATTCACCAAACTCTCCTTAGCATTGCAGTTTTTATGCTTTTTGTGTTTTGGTGTGTTATGAACTTTGAAGATTGTCTCTTTTTCCTATTTAGTTTTCAATGCAGTTTTGGCAGTTATCTGAGTGTCTTTTTTGTGCTGGCTTGGGAGAGAGGAAGTGGGAGGAAAAGATAAAATTACTTAATGGTGTCCACAATGAATTTGCATTTGACCTTAACAGCCATATTTTACATCTCATACAAGTATGGCAGAGCTGTGATTGTGCTGCTTGTATTGTAGAGTACTGAAATGACTTTCCCAAACTTCTTTCTTGTTGGTATTTAGCAGTGGGAGAGAATCGGGAATCTGAATTCTCCTTGCCTTCTCTCTTGTGTGGCTGTGTGTTGTGTAGTTGGTTAGTCCTGTTTTGGTATTAAATTTATGGACAGAACAGGTTCTGTCCCTACAGTGTAGAAATCCTGTTTTCATTCTTTTGGCTTGTGAAACTGCCAGTTCTGTCAATACAGTGATCAGTCAGTGATCAGAATGACTTCTCTAAATGGATTCCTAGTGGAATTCCACTTAGTGTGTCAATTGAAACTAAGAGAAGGTGATCACCCCTTCTCCCCCCAAAAAAAAAGTTAAAAAAAGCTGGCACTAACTTTCCTTTTACTCAAATTGAGAAAGCTTGTATAGACTTATTTTAGTTCAGGATCTAATGTGTCCTGTGTGTTGAGGTTTTTTTCTTTAATTGCTGCATACTTTCTTTATTAGATCAGTGAGGACTCCAGGCTCACTGCTGCCAGCTCCAAATCAAACTGTTCTTCTCTTACTGTTCGTCCTTCCTCTCCCTCTCTGCCTCGTCCTGTCAGCTCCAGCCAAGGTAATCATGTATGTATCGTGCTGCTGGGCTGAGCCTCTTGGTTCTGCTATTCTAAGCTGCATTGATATACATGAATATTATGTGCATGGATATAGGGCTTGTCAAGGCCAGCAGAAAGACCTGGTAGTGTTGGCTTTGAAAAGGGAAAGTTGTCTGTGTGTGACTCAGCAAAACCGACCTGGTGCTCCCAGCAGTGTTAATTAACTGGAGTGGAAGTTTGAAGTTTGGGTGCAGGGCTTCTTTTCCTGTGTCATCCTGCACAAATCACCTGTAGAGGACCAGATAGCTTTTCCAGGTTTAGATACATGCCTTGTAGACATATTTTGAAATTGCTTCTCTACCTGGTCTTGGTCTCAAAATGTGAGCTCAGGCAGCATTTCCACCTTGCTTTTCCTGCAAGAGCTGCATTTCTGTCACACCAGAAGGAAGGTAGAAAAAGGAGCTGGGATTAATGTTCTGGCTGAGGTTGTGATTTCAGCATGTCAGTTGTGCTCTGCAGTACCTGCTGACCTTACCTGAAAGTTTTTTACTGTATGTTTCAAATAAATATCTGTTTCTTTAGGAACTCAGAAGAATGGCTTAACTTTTCCTTTTTTGCTGGAGCCCCTAAGACTGACTTATGTGAATGTTCATTTGTGACTGAGAGAAAGAGATAAAGATACTTTTTGGTTTTGGCTTTTCTCTGATTGAAAAGTTAAAGTGCAGTAGGATATGCACAGTAAGAGAAGACTTTATAACCATTTAAAAGGGCAGGGATTTTATTCTGAATTATTTGGGGTGGCACAGCTTCCTCTTACCAGTAAATTGGTGGATGAGGGAGAGAAACACCCCTGAGAAGCTTGACCTTTGAAAAAGGTCCATTGCTGTGATTTCTGCAGAATCAGGTGAGGTTTCCTAGTTCAGTCTAGAAAAATTAAATTGTTCTGACAGCATTTGATTAAGGGACAGAGCTGGTTGCTATTCACATACTTTGCTTTTGTAGTCTTTCTAGATCACTTTTGATCTGCAGATGAAATGACAGTTTTTCCAAAATGAAATCAATGCTTGCTTTAAAGCATTAAGCATTTGACAACTGGTCTCAATCCTGTAAGGGTATAACAACCTGCAGTTTTGTACAGGACCTGTTGTAAAAATGCATGTCAGCAACCACTGGGACTGCCTAGGTTATTAATCAGTGGTCTTTCTCTGTTACAATAAATGTTTAAGATCAAATGAGTTTTGGGAGAAAAGAAAATCTTTCTGAAGAGTTTTTATAGAAAGACTGTATAAAATCCAAGGTTTTATTTGCTGTAGTCCTTTTTGATGAGGTTCCTTCAGTAGAATTTTGGGGGAGGCTTTTATAAAGAGTGAGAAAACAGGGACTGTGTGGCAAGCTATTTCTCAGCTTTAATAATAAAAATGGACTACTTGCTACATATCTAGCTATCCAAGGGTTCCTTTCAAAATACTGATTTTGAGAAATCTATTTTTAAAAAAATAGAGATATGCTAAGCAAGTAGTTTTAAGCATTGAATCATGAATAATGGAATTAATTTCCTGATATGCTGTTTCTATGAGTTGTTTTCTCTGCATTTTCTAGACACCATCTGTTTCCGTAACATATTATTCATATAAAATGTCACTGGCAAATGGCTTATGGAAAAAGATTAAATATTTATATAGGAAACAGAAAACCAAAAATAATGCTGTCATGTTCTGTTTTTCCTGTCACTTTGCGTTTCCTTCTTGCTAACACAGTATATTGTTCAAATAATAAATATCTCTTGTGTTTCCTCTGACCATGAGGTGGCTTGATATAATCTGCTGAACTTTACCATCAGTCCAGAAAGATACATGCAGGGCTTTTTAATGCTCCAGCCAGAAACATATCCATGCTGTGATTTTGTTGTCCATTTGCATATTTAAATACTGGAGCTGGCTGGCTCAGCAGCAATGCTGAAAATTGATTTGCTGTGTTGTGCCAGTGCAGTGCTGCGAATGTCAAACAGGCAAAGAGTCAGGTGGCCCTGAGGATGTTTGCTTGTGTGCACTCACTTTGTGGTGATGATTCAGCTGTGAATCCTTGAGAAAGGTTCCAGATAAGGTGAGATAATATCTCACGTGGCATCTGAGGGACCTGAGCATCCGAGTCTGAAGGCTGTACACAGATATTACACTTTTTCTCTTGAAGCTACAGAAATATGAACCCACGTGCAAAGCTAACAAGGAGTGCTCTGCTGTGTTTTTGCCAGACCTGTTCTAGTAAAACTCTGAACCATGTGAAGATTTCTTACACCAGATGTTAAGATTTAAATTGACTGTTAGCTTGAAAAATAAGTTTCTCGCTCTTTAATGCAACTTCCAGTGCACTTGCAGCTACTTCTGTAATTAAACTAAAATTCTGCCTGCTTTTTGTCCTGGCTATTGTGTGAAGTTATCCTTTAGCTTAGTGATTTATGATTAGATCTTGATTATACAGTTTTAATTCCAGTTGTTTGGCAGCGAGTATTAGACATTTGTTTGGGCTTTACTTCAGTAATTTAAAGAGCTGTTTATATTTGTTCTAGAAATAATTTGTGAAGAAACAGTCCTAGCCAGCAGTTTTTTGCAGTCCAGTTGTTCGACTCCTACAGACCATACAGTTCCCCAGAGATGCTTTGAAATACCAGACTCCAGATGTAAAAATCAGGTAATTACGGAATTTTGAAAAGCTTTTGCAAATTATTTTTTGTGTTAAATTTATAATATTATAATAATCCATAGCAAAGGTTTTTGGGGTTTTTTTATTCTCAGGCACCCCTAAATTTGATTCAAGTTTTGGTCCAGGCTATAAATTAAAAGCATAATCCAAGTTTACCAGACTTAGAGATTTGTTGCCTCATGTCATGGCTTTGAGATTTTTATCCAGTATTAGTATCACATTTAGATACTGAGTATAAGAATTCTGTCTTCTTACAATATCTGTTTTTGGAAGGGGATTCTCTTGCTGGTAGACTGGAAGAACCTTCTCCCTGTCATTAGGCAATAGCCTTAATTTGTCTCCTTCAGTCTTCTCTTTGATAAGTTCTGTTGTGTGATTTCATTTGTTGTATTGGGAGCACTCTTTCAAGGAATGAGACAGCAAGACTTGGGGGTATCTCTTCCTTTGCTACCAGTTTAGTTGGTCTTTGTCAAATTCCTTTACCTTTTGCCTCATTTTACACTTAATTCAGTAAAAATTTGCAGTGTGCTGAAATGTCTGTGGGTCACAGATTGGATCTGTTCTCAAGTCAGCAACAGAGTTCATTCTTTTTCTGCCTTAATTGAATGCCCAACCTAAGGCAAACAGTGTTTCTGGATCCTCAGAGAATGGCTGTTCAGCTGGCCATGAGTCCAACAGGACTTTGCAACAAGCTGGCCAGCTTTAAGAAGTGTGAGCCAGCACTAACTTTGCTTTCCATGTGTGCCGAAGTCTAAGCGGTTGGCAGCTCCCTGATGTTACTCTCTTCTCCTCAGGCACCCGTCTCTCTAGTGGATTCATGCAAAGAGTATGGAAGTGGTCATCATATGTGGTAAGCTAGATAAATAAGCTCTGGTTTAAATCCTTCTTAGCTTTTGTGTAGTAACAGTGGGTGCTGTATTCTTAAACCCAGCCTTTAAGGCAAAACAGTCTCTTTCATTGCATTCTGCCTCTGGATTTTTGAACCAAAACCAATTTTATGGTGTTTTTAAGCCTTGAATCCTGGAATGTGGTTGGTAATTTCAAACCCAACAATAGGTGTACTGTATAGTCCTTTAGCTCATAAGGATGTGTTTAATGGGGATGGGAAAGGAAAGATGAGTTAACCATTTTAGTTTTTACCTTCTATAGAATTACACACTTAGCAGCCTTTAAGATCAGTGGCTGTGTGCAGTACAAAGATGTTTTACAAAATTGCACTGATTTAACAGTGTTAACAAGAGTAAACCTCCAAGTTCTGAGAAGCAGCACCATGAATTCTAGGTAGCCATGGCTGGTTTTAAGCTCAAGCTTGTGCTTACTGTGGCTTCTTATCTCTTTTGAAGCTTGGAATGTTCAGAGGAAGAACACTGTGCGACGCCTGACCCCTGTAACACTGTCATCTTGCCTTTTACTTGTATGTCATACACTGCCACAAACCAGGACTTTATCCAGCACCTTTCTGCCTCCATAGGGCAGACTGTGCAGAAATCTTCCCCCTCCCTCACAGAGAATAAAGGAAACTCTCCAGGTAATTCCACAAGCACAGACAAAGAAGATGGATATTTTGAAATGGGACTTCACGAAGGAGATCAGACTTTTGAGTTCAGCACTACTTCAGATCCTCAGTCATCAGACAACACGGCAGTGGAGAGCACTGACATAGTCAAAATTCTCTGGAGCTTTTCTATCCACATTCATAAAGGGCTCAGACAGTTTGCTTCCTGTTTGGTTCTGACTGATGATATGCTAGCTGTGTTTGAGATTCCTCACCAGGAACTGAGAGGAAATTGCCAGCACATCCCTTCTGCCTTGAAGTTAACACTGTGTTTTCCATATACTGATCTAACAGAATTTGGCTTTCTCCTGCCAGAAATCTGTTTAACTCTGAAGCTGAAAAACAGTGACAACTACTTGTTTGTTATTTCAGATTCCCAGAATCTTCAAGACTTTTATTCCTGTTTACACATGTGTTGCTCTCAACACTACACATCAGTGTTACCAAGCTCCAAATTGTACTGTGGAAAAGCAAACCTCCAAGAATTTCTCTGTCAGCTTATGGAATTGAATTGCATTTCTGCAGAAGATACTGAAATAAAAGGTTGTTTCCCAACATACCTTGTTTCTGGGAATAAAACCAGTGTTCAGAAAATCCTGCATCAACCAGAGTCAGCTGGTAATAACAAAGAAGGGTCCAAAAGTGTTTTGTGTTCTGCACTTTATTCTTCAGTGTATAAATCCTCTGACCAGGGTCCCTGTGTGGTTCATCCTTGTTGGGTATTTCTAACACCCCAGCATTTGTACATAGTAAAGGTGGATTTCAGTTTACTGCCAGGTAGATGGGTAGGCACAGAAGAATTGGGAAGTGTATTTAAGTTGAATAGAATTCCATTAGCATCACTAGTGTTGCATCCTACTCATGGTTCCATCCAGCAGAAGGGTTCATTTTTGGATGGACACGTGCTGGAGCTGCTTGTTGGATACAGATTTGTTACAGCAGTGTTTGTTCTACCTCATGAGAAATTCCACTTCCTAAGGATCTACAGTCTTTTAAGGACACTCCTGCAGGATGTTAAGACTATTATTATTTTCAAAGCTTCAAGCAAATCAGATGCTGTAAGAAATCACGTTGTGGAGGCAAACAGGCATGGTCAGTCAGCAAGGTAATGATTCCGGTCAAATGGCTCTTGCACGGTGCTTGATGTAGCTCTACCAGTGTGTTTGCAGCTGTCATTGTGATTGGGTTTGGCCTGTGGCATTGATGAAGTACTTCTGTGTCCTGCTAGTCTCTAGTAAATGTGAATGGCTATGCCAGACTCTACCTGTCTTTTTTTCTTTGTTTTGCTTTGTTGTTGCAACATAAAATGTAATCTCATTTGTAAGGAAACTTCTATTCTGTGTGCCTGCAGGCTGAGGTCGTGGCAGGCTGACAGCTGTGCTCGAGATCAATAACTTAAACTGCTAAAAATGGAAGTTGCCTGGCTTTAATTTTTGAATGAAATCTAAATATTCATGCTCAGGGGGGAAAGCTGTGTCGCTCCTTACATTTTGTATGTGTTTTCTATGTCTTTTCTAGTTTTTGCAAACCTCATCTGACACTGTCATCATTATATCCATCTGAGTTTCTTGTGCAGAAGATAACAGAAGACAACCAGATTCCTGTTCACCTGCATGTTTCTGTGTCTCTGCAGTATGTGGCTGGGCTGAAAGGAAGTGCCCTAGTTGAGTTTTTCCATGGCAACATTGCAGAGGTATTGTGCCTAGCCCAGGTGTATAAAAAGATGCCTTGTGAACTTTCTGTGCTACACAGGATTTTAAAAAATACCTTTTGCTGATCAAACTTAGCCACAGGAGATGGCTGCAAAACCTGGAAGCGTTTTGATCAAAAAATCTCTTTGTGTTACTCCATTTTAGGTTCCCTCCCCCAGCAATTGGGATCCTCCCAGGCATGTTTTGCCCTCAGGATCTGTGATGCAGAACAGGAGAGCACATTAGTGTATGGCTAGAAGATATGATTGCTCCAAGAATGTACCTCTTTTTCTTTCAAGTGGAAAAAGGAAAGAAAATAAGAGGAGTAAAATTATTTTGTGATGATACTTGGCTAAATCAGTACATAAGTGTTCTGACTGATTTTTGTAATATGGTGCATGACTGCAACACATGTTCATGGCTCTGGATACTCCAGAAACAGGAACAGATAAGCCTAATTTCTGAAAAACATAGTTATCTGTGGTGAACATCAAATTTAAAAGTACAAATCTTACCTTAAATTTATGATGTGGCTTTTTGAGGGGCAAAGCATTGTGGTCTGAGTACCTATATCAGTTGAAAAGTTTGAGAAATAGAGACTTCTTTTATTCCCTTACCTCCCTTCCAAATTCTTCTAAGTAAGCACAGTTCTAAGTTTTGCTTCTCTTTTTATATCAGGGGGAGCTGATAAAGCAGGTGACTCATTTGAGGGTTCACAGTGAGCTCATCAAGAGAGAAGCTGAGAAGGTGCCTGGTTGGACCAGCAGCTGTAGTGGCAAGCTGTGGGTCTGTCCTCTCTTGAGGATCTTTGAACCCAACCCCCCCAGTAGCATCTCAGTAGGTTTGTTGAGGCTGAGGAGGCCACTGCTCATGTGTTGATTAAAGTTTTGTCTGCAGTGTCTGTTCAGAAAAGTCTTTCTTAAACACAGGGTGTTTTTCTGGGTTCTTTTTCTAGTTTTGGTCAGATAACGAAGAATAATTTGCTTTCAACAGAAAAGTAATTTTCATTTGTAAACATGAGATATTTTCAGTTGCTGTTATTGTGGCCTCATGTAGCCCCTTTGAGGTGAACTTCTGCTCTGACTATTGCATCTTCAGATGCTTAAGAGGCATCAGTTTCGTGGTCTAAAGTTGCCTTTAATATGATGAAACAATCTGAAATATCAAAGTGTGCGACTGATTTATGAAATACAATTTACACCTCAGGTGGAAAACGAGGAGTTGAGACATCTCATGTGGTCTTCAGTTCTGTTTTACAAGACTCCCAATGTGGAAGTGATGGCTTGTGTGCTTCTCTCAACAAAAGCTATTTACTTTCTCTTGGATGATTCTTTCGTTCATGCTGATGAGCACCAGTCAGGTAAAATGGTTGTTTTGATCCTTTAATCAGGTTAGCAACTTAATCGCTGTCTTTGTGTTTGTCCTCAACTGAAGTACCAGTTTTGGTCAATAATCTTACTTGGACTTCCTAGTTAAGGGGCACAGTGGCAAAATTTGCCGTGTACAAAGTATTTGCATAAGACTTTTTATGTTCATAAAACCAGGGCCTTGAGTCATGTCTGCTTCTCAGACAGGCTTTTCCAGCTGCCATTGTATCCATGCTTTGCTTTGATGTCATGTCACAGTCCTTAGCATCACCAAGGCAGCTAAAGGCCCTTTCCTAACCAGAGTGCTAAGTGAGGGGTAATGAACCTCATGGTGTGCATTCAGTTCAAATGGTTTGTTAATAGATCTGCTGATTTAAATCTGGTATGTGGCAGCTGCTTCAAGAAAAGCTGCCAACAAGGAGATTGTTGTATTTGTTGCTTGAGAAATTATTAGCCACTGTACCTACTCTCTTCTTAATTTCTTTCTTCAAATGTGAGACTAGTATAGGATTTTAATATTAAAATTATGCTTATGGACAGAATAATTTTTTTTGTTTGACTTTTTCATCCTGTACTTTTTAAACAGATTTTTGGAACAAAGAGAGCTCAGATTGTGAAAATACTTCTTTTCACCTCTCCTGCTGCTTTGTACTAAAACTAAATGACCTGCAGTCAGTAAATGTTGGCCTGTTTGACCAATACTTCCGAATTACTGGTGAGTATATCTTGTGCTTTGTTTTTCCAGTCCTCTTTTGTTTTAGTCTTTTGTTAGATGGATTCCTGTCTTTATTAGTGAGATGGGAGAGTGTATTATTTTGTTGCTTCTTTTTCTTGAATCCCTAGAGGCTATAGTTGAATCATCATATTTTAAATGAAAGGGAATTGTAGTACGTATTTTTGAAGGGATTTGTAAGGATTCTGTTGTTGTTTTCAGGGATTTGAAAGATTTCTGAATAATGCTGCATGTTTTCAGGAGAAATAGCCCTTGCAAGAAACCTTTTCTGGTGACAGTTGCATGTTGTTTCAAGAAATGATAACGCCCTGTACAGATTTGTGAGTGGATTGTGTTCTGTGTTCTCCTCAGGACATTCTGCAGATCACATAGTCACCTGCCTGACAAGAGACAGTTACAACACTCACACCTTCATCCAGCAGCTCATGGCAGTTCTGTCTTTGCTTGCACGCACACCTTCACCTGAACCAGTAGATAAAGACTTCTACTCTGAATTTGGGAGTAAAAACACAGGTCAGTGGTCCTTTCTGCATGGTCAGGAGTGTTATTCATGCATCATTCTTATGGCCTGTAGTGATGAAAAGTGGAAAAACTTACAAGCAGGGATTTTGCTTGTATTCAGTGATCTGATAATGCTTTTAGTGCGTTCACAACTGGGCAGTGGGAAGGAGGCAGAGGAGGTCAGCTGATGTGGAGGTGGGTAACCTCTGATATGAGATTGCAGCTATATTTCCTTTAACTTCTGCCATCCCCTGAACTAATTGTGTGGTTAGAAATTTGCAGAAAAGGATGTTGATAATGAAAGAAAGACTCCAGTAGACATCTGCATTCAAATAAAATTATTCCACTATGAGCAAAAGCATGCATGAATAGATACAAAACTTGAATCCCTCCCTCTTGTCAAAGATTGTTGCTTTTCCTAGTACATTAAGAAAGTATTGTATAGTACTAAACAAAAATACAATAATGTATGTTTCTTGCAGGAAAAATGGAGAATTATGAACTGATTCACTCTAGCAGAGTAAAATTTATTTATCCAAATGAAGAGGAAATTGGGGACCTTGCTTTTCTAATGGCAGAGAAGATGGATGGTTTGACTAATCTTCCCTCCCTCAACATCCTCCTGTATGTGTTGGCATTTCAAGTAAATCATGTTGAAGGATCTGCTCAAAACACTAGTTCACTTCAACCTAAAACACTTATACTGACCAGCTCTGATTTGTTCCTCTTTGATGAAGATTATATCAGTTACCCACTGCCTGAATTTGCTAAGGAACCACCAAAGAGAGATAAGTATCAGCTTGCAGATGGCAGGCGAATCCGGGATTTAGACAGAGTCCTTATGGGTTATCAGACATATCCACAGGCCCTTACATTTGTGTTTGATGATGTTCAGGATCAGGATCTGATGCAGAATCTAACACTGGATCACTTTGGAGAAACTGATAGTGTCCCAAGGGGAAACACTAAACAAGAAGGCAGCAGGAGCAGAGAGATCCAGTGGTACATTTTTATCCCAAGTGCAGAAAGCAGGGAGAAATTAATTTCATTGCTTGCAAGACAGTGGGAGATCCTGTGTGGTAGGGAACTGCCTTTGGAACTCACAGGGTAGTGATTGCACAGCCAGGTGATTTCAGTGGGTATTATAAGGTAAAGCACAGTGTTCAGGTAGGTAGCACCTGTCAAGTTCTCTTAGTTTCCATGAGAAGCTGACCTGGACTCCCTTGCTTCCTAGTGCAGTGAACATGTAATAGTACATAGAAATATTATGAAGTGTTAACTGGGGACTGGACTTCTTGTACAGTCTATTTTTTATGCAATAGTATATAGTGACAAAAAACATAAATCACAAGACATCCTGGGAAACTGTATGGAAAAACTAAGGAGTCAACACTAGATATACTGTAGTCTGGGACTGTTAAGGTTTCCACTATTCTTCTGTATATATCAGTCTTGCTGTTCTATACAAATTCCAATGTGTAAATAAGGGTAAATGCTTGTGTATGTTCAAGTGCAATGTTCTTTGTACAAGAAGTATTTTGGGTATGCTGCTAATGCTTACTATTTAATGATCTTACAGTTTTACATATGTTTTTCTTTGAGGCCAAATGTAATTATTTGCTGCCAGTCTTGAACTTAGCAGTAAAATTTGAGCCACAAGCAGGTAACAAATTTTCATATGAAATTATTTTCACGGGCATTCTTTTTCCTTACCCTAGGATAAAAGAATTCCCTGGTAAAGATCCCTCAGTATCATCTTGAAAGTGGGTATTTGAGCATTTTGTCAGCAAATAATGAATTTGTATCTCTGAACACAGTCTTTCTTTTGCCTATCTTGTGAACACAAATAAAGTGTAATTTGACAGTTTTCTCTTGGCTTGTCTTTGTTCAAGTTTATATCTTGTGTTTGCAGGATACCATATGGCAGTTCAGCAGCATATTATGTTCCTAGAGTGCTTTGTGAAGTATGAAATATGCAGCAAGATGAAAGAAGAAGATAGTTTATTCTACTATAGCAAGATTGTTAGTCCAGAAATACATCTGAGTCACAGAAGCTGAGGATCTGCAGCTCCTAAACACAATTTGAGGATTTATTTAATGTAATTTTGCTTCTCCATTAGATCCTAGGGATTTGCTTTCTAAGCTGACATCTTCCACATGAATGTTACTGTGCCCAGCAAGTTTTGGCCTCCCCCATGACAGTCAGATCCCTGCTCACTATTGTGAAGACAAATATTGAGCAAGAATGTTCTGTATCCAGTGGGATTAAGAAGGGAAGAACAATTTTGATACTTTTGTGCCAGCTGATGCTGCTTAAAACTTATGCCCCTTAAAAAACCCATGGAGAAGTTTGGACTGAAAGAGACCTGGAGGTCCAAGAGCCAACCTTGGCATAGGGTAAATGTCGAACAGGTTGCTCAGAGCCTGGTCCAGACAGGTTTAGAGTTTTCCCCAAGAATGGCAAGTCCACAGTGGTGTTGGGAATTCAGTGGTTTCACTGAGTGTTTTTCCATGCTTTTGCATGGAAAACAGAGCTTGGCTGTGCTTTTTGGACTCCAGGAGCCAGGAATGTGGCAAGGATGTCAGAGGAAGGATGACAGAGGCCGCCAAAGGCAGATTGTATTGCAGGATGCAGTGGAGTTCCCTAAGCACAGAAAGAGGTGAGGAGCATTACTTGAGTGCAGCTCTGCTCACAGGTTAGCAGAGTTAAGCTTAGGCTGAACTGAACAATTGAAGTAGGTACTGCTTGGGGAAAACTGAATTTTCCTGTACCTTGGAGCTCTTCTATTTCCTGAAATCCCAAAGTTACGTGTGTTCATTTAAGCTTAATTTCTAAATTAAAAATCCTGGGGATAATAGAATTAAAAGAAAGCTTAGGGGTTTGCTAGTTTTTCTGAAGTAATATATAATTCCTTAAGGTAACACTTAAGGAGGAGCCTGTGGCAGCTTCATTAGTCTGATTTGTAACAGCAGTTGAGAATTTACCAGATGAACAGGTCATTTACAGTGAGGCTTATGGCTTTAAGTGAATGCAAAGGGAATCTGTAATGAGCCCTTAGAAACTGCCTGGGATTTGAGCCAACAAGGATAGATATCTCTGCCTCTCCTGTAGGGGCTACACTTGTCATTGCTTCTGGATAAGTGAGCCCTGCTTCCATCTTATAAATAAGGCCTGTCTTGGGGAATGCCTTATGCTTGTGACAGATGTGAGTTCTGTTTCCAAGTGTCCTTTGTAAAACCCAACTGTTTAAATATATTTTAATGCACTAGGGAATATCATATAATCTTGTATTAGAATAAGAAATTATAATCCCCTGCTTGTTTGAGCAGGCAAGGTCTCTTTTTCATGCCTTATTGCAGAAAAAACACATCTGTGATTAAACTTGATTTTTTTTTTAAGTCCACAGCTATTTAAAACATTGAATCTGTCCCTTTGGATCAGATTATTAATCCAGGAAACAGGTGTAATTCCCCTTTGAGGTCTTGGTAAGCACCAAACACATTTGAAGATGAACAGAATGTTCACTGTGTCCTGCAGAGTGTCTGTGGATCCTTATGAAGTGTCTTATCCGTGCTGCTCTCAGAGCTACAGAATATGCTGAGTTGGAAGGGACCCACAAGGATCATCGAGTCCAACCCTTAGCCCTGCACAGGCCCATCCCTCTCAGCCCATGTAAAAAATGCCTCTTTAAAAAGCCCACTTCAATTTCTGAAAGGCTGCAGTGAGGTCTCTCTGGAGCTGGCTCTGCTCTGAGCTGAACAACCCAAACTCTCTCAGCCTGACTCCATGGGAGAGCTACCCTGTGTTAGAGCTTTGTGTGTGTACATTTCAGTTCATTTAAGTGCAATATGAAGCTGAAAAACTTCACATGCTGTCACTCCTCAGTGCCAGCCTGTTGTCTCTATTGTCTATTGTAATGTAATCTTTTGTTTCTAAATATAGGGATTTATTTGAGTGAGTTCTGGAAAATGCACAATTGTTCATCTTGAACTTTATAAAATGGCCGATTGGTTCATTTCATGAAGATTTCTCAGAACTTGCCCCATTTTTTACAGAAAGTTCACCAGAATGAAGTCACTTTGTAAGCAACTGAGCTCATACAGAGCAGTCTTGGTTTCTTCCTCTCTTTTTGCAAGAGCACTACAAAGCCCTGCATGCATTTTTGTCTTTAGCAATGCTTTATACTCAAATCCTTTACAGCCTTCAGTGTCATCTGCTGGGGGTCTGGCCAAAGGCCTTGAAACTTGTATTACAGTTGAAAAATTGTAAACGAACCTCATTAAGAAGAAAAGTAAATGAGGTACTGGCCTGAGCTAAACTGTTTTCTTTGCAAGGAGGAATGACAGTGACCTGTATCCTGTCTGTCCTGTGTCCATTCTCCTGCTGTTTTTACAGCACTCTGATCAGCCTGGCTGTAGATGTACTGCACAGTGGTGTATTTCCATCAGCCCCTCTGGCTTGCCTTCCTGTTCTTGCCAGCTTTGATAAGGTGGGGGATTTTTTTTAATGCATTTTAATTTAATTTTCAATTTTTAAAATTTAATTAAGTAGCACAGAATGCTGCTGCTACTTGGAGGTCTCTGATCAGAAAGTTTACTTTTTTACTAATCTTCAGATATATCAAACCTTAGACAGAGAAGCAGCAACATGAGGAAAAGCATGAAGTTGTGGCTCAGAGCAGACTACTGTTTCTTGCTGCCTCCCTGATAATTAAGGGCGTTTAGTAACTTGGAAAGCTAAAAATTGATGTGGAAAAAGTGGGGAACGTGAAACTTCTTAGAGCCAGAAGATACTAAAGAACAACTGTGGCCAGCACTCAAAAAAACCCACCTGACCAGGTGCATGAAGAGCAGTAGCCAGAGCTGGTAAGCTGGACACCAAGCCCTTGTGCTTCAGTCTTTAAGGTCTCTGAGAGGGGGTGATGAGAACACCCAGCAACTCCAAAGTCACTGAAAATGCTGAGACAGTGGAATCCCAACTCCCATCTCTGTCCTGCTGTTCTCAGGCAGGAATTCTGTGCAACCCTTGGCAAACTGTTGGCTGTGGCTTTAGTCAGGCACATTATAGGCCCTTTTTATCCCTTACAGATCCAGAACGTGAAGGATAAGCAGCATTGCCAGGGGAAACCCCTCTGCCTCCTCAGTCATGCTCATGTGAGAGGTGCTGAGTTTCAATAACTCAGCCTGTTCAGAGTTTTACTCAGACTTCTAATCAGTATTGAATATCTGTGGGG
The DNA here is from genome assembly GCA_013400415.1 of Scytalopus superciliaris. Classification (NCBI taxonomy): domain Eukaryota; kingdom Metazoa; phylum Chordata; class Aves; order Passeriformes; family Rhinocryptidae; genus Scytalopus; species Scytalopus superciliaris. The sequence goes on from VXBX01006595.1 coordinate 424,817, forward strand.
AATTTACTGTCTGACTCTCCCAGTGCAATCCCAGAGTATTGCTTCATACATGGGAAAGGTACAAAGCTGAAACCAAGAGAAGGGAATATGTGGCTGGTTTTCATTGCAGGAGAACATGTCATGGAACTGGGAGTCAAGAGAAAGAAACAGGACAGGCTTATAGGATTTATGTGCTGACATTGGTACTGCTGCCCTTTGAGGTTTTGGACTAACAGGATGTGAGCAGCCACGACCATTTCTTCCTGAATCACACGACAACAGCCCTACCTGTCTGCTTGGAATTAGACCACTGCATGTTTGTTTGTGTGTGTGAGAGAAAGATAATCAGACTCCTATTAGCTGTGCAGTCCTTCCAGTGTTTTTGCTTTTATCAGCAAATTCCAACTTGCCAAGAGTTTAAAAAAAAAAAAAACAAAAAAAAACAAAACAAAACACCAGAAAACAAACCAACAAAAAAAGAATATTGTGTTCTCATCTCTTCACCAGAACCCTGAGGAGTATATTGGGTAAGTGTGGTTCAGGCTGGCCCTCTTCCTCCACACAGCACTTCTGGTTTGGTCTCTTTATTCCTTTGCTAACACCTCTTCAGACTCACAACCTTCTTACAATTCAGAGCAAAGGGACTTAATGTTCTTTTCCCAGAAGAGTGAACAAGATTCCCATTCTCTCCCTGAATGTAACCAAATGGTGAGCTCCCACAGAAGCTGTGTGACAAGGTGGACTGGATGGTAAATCACTTGCCTTAGCTCTGTAGTTTCTGTAAAGATTGCTTAAACAAAAGATTTCAATAGCAGGAAATTGCCCAAGTTGGCCAGGGCTGCACAGACTTCACAGAGCAGGGCTGGTGACCCAGCATTTTAAAACAGCATGTGACACAGGCAGGGAGGATGGAAGGGTTTGTAGTTTTTATCCTTTGCCTTTATCCAGGTTTTGGGGAGTTGTCTTCCCACAGAACAGGTTGAGTAATTTTAGCCAGCAGCTTCTCAACTCTGAATGTTAATGTGTTCACAGAAAAAATTCCAGCTCTTAGGTAAGTCACTTTGGAGCCCAACCTTTTATCAATGCATAAAGCAAAAAGACTGAGAGAGAAAAAAAATCCTGAGCACTGCTGCTTGCCAACAGTCTGCTGGTGACTGGGGAGACTCAGCCCACAAAGTGAGTAGTGTTCCATAGAAGCAGTCAGTGTCAGGGCCAGAATTTAAAGATTATGTTTCTGAGACTTCCACTGCTAAACCAGCCACCTTCTGCCATGTGGGCAGGAGACACTTAACTGATAAATCAACCTCCATGCTTTCCAAAACAAACAAAAGCCCATGTGCTAAACCTCACAGATAAACACACAGAGAGTTGACAACTCCTACTGTGTGTTTTCAAATGGGATTTGCACAATCCTATTTCAATCAAACATTGACTAGGATGTGAGTGAGATCCTTTTACCCTGCTTGCACAAGGCCATTTGTGAGCTGTCATCAGATCTTGTCTATAAATTTTCCCTTTGATAAAGGGTTTTTTCCCCCAGGTTTTTCTGTCTCACACATTCCTTTAATTACTAATGACATGACAAGTCCCACGGTTTTATTCTTAATGCAGTACTGTGTATTTGCTCTGTAAATTCTGGATGGTTTAGAAAGAATGAGATGTTGAGCTCTCTGACAGATCTCAGGATTTTGCTTTGGGAGACTTTGGGGATCTGAAGTATTTTGTGCAGTTGCCTGTGTGCACGAGCTGCTCTCATATAGAAAGGACTGAGGGAACTGATGTTTTTATTTATTGACAGTTTTGAAGGGTGTTGGGCAAAACAGTGGAATCAAAAAAGTGATCCAATGCATTTTGCCTCTAAGGCATAAAGTTTTTATTGATGTCATCCATGACAAAATCCATCTATCTGCCTAGGAGGAATCCATCTATCAGAAAAGAATGGGAACAACGTAAGCAGGGCAGTAATTTGTGTTTGCTTGGCTCAGTTTTGCTCCCTGTGCTTTTTCTATGCTGGTGTTGCCACCTTGGGTGACTCTGCCACCTGAACTGCCACTGCAAGCACATTGGCATCTTTCCACTGTGCATTGGGCATTATTAATGGCCACCCGTTAATTTGGAGGTGGTTGGTGCTTCACCATCTTACTGACTTCCAGAACCATGAAAATCCAAAGCTGTTGCAGATTTTGGTGTTCCAGGTCCAGCAGCAGTGATCAGCAAAGTTCCCACTCTCTCAGAGCAGCTTGTATGCAGTGGCTGAAACCCACTGCTTATGACTGCTTGGTCAGGAAAGCAGCTTCTGATGATGGATAACCTTCTGATTTTTCAGTTTATGCTTTGCTACTGTACAGTGGCACTGCTCAGTGTTTGCAATTTTAGCCTCTGTATTGCTGTTGTATTGCTTGCCTTTAATTGAGGTGAGGTCAGATAAGGAATTTGGCTGCGAACCTTTTGATGTTGCTGGGAATCTGATTTATTTAATTCAGACAGGAATTTCACTAAGACTTTCTCTCCCTTCCCTTACTAGTTCCCTTGCAGTAGGTCATATACGGTGATGATAAACAGCAGTGGAAAGCCTTGGAATCAGTCTTTGTGCGTCCTTTTTTCCCTCTACCATTTTCAGTGTTGAGCTATTTAGAAAAACTCTCTGAAGACTCCTTAAAGGAGCCAATGCCTCTTCAAGTGCCTCAGGGTAAGCTATTTCCACCTTAAAAGCTTATCAGCTATGTGTTGCCGGCAACTTAATCCCTACATCACACAGCCAGCTCTTGGAAAAACCATCAAGAGGAATCCTTCCAGGGTGCAGTGTGGGTGCCTAAAGGGCAGCATGGAGCAGGAAAGCAGCCTCATTCCTCTGTTTCCATGGCCAGGCCAGTGCCATGACTGCAGGCAGAGAAATCACTGTACAGCTTCCATGCTGATGGCCCCCTCTACAAGAGTGTCCCCACTGTCCATCTGTGCCTCTGCCAGCCCACCAGAACTGGTCTGAACTATGATGCCTCTGCCTCATCTTGGAGTTCTGCAGGTACCAAATGGTTTCCAGAGCTGTGTAACCCTCTGACCTTGACAGTGGCATCAGTTGGGCAGCGACAGTCCCAGGGGCTACAGTTGCCCTGTAGCAGGACAAGGGGGCTGAGTCCTCGGATTGAGCAGTGGGCTGGTGCTTCTCACATGGGTTGCAGTGGATGGTTGTGTGCCTTATCTGCTTCCTGTTAGTGCAGGATATATAATAGGGCTGGCTCTTCATCATGCTGGCTCTGCCTGTAGGATGAAAGAAGAAGGAGAGCATAACTGACGGCACTGGTAAGTACAGGGGTTCTTATGTGTCAGCCTGTGTGTCTTTGTGTGTGTGCAGGGGCAAAAAAATATTAATGCTCTCATTATTGATGTAAACACAATAAAGCTTCCTGTCCTGATTTCATTTAGGCACCTTCATTTACTATTAATGTCTTGAAAATGTGAAGGTCTCTCGTTGCTCAGTAGGGTTTGTTGTTCACAGCAGCAGTGACTGCTCAGCATAATGGGCTCTCTTGGCAGTGTAGGGAGACAAAGGCCATGTAAAATCTATTGATAATCAGTTATTGGTTCTTTGTAGTGTTCAAAAGGAGAGTATAGTTTGCCGACTGTACCTCAGGTTAGCCTGTCATTTTTTTTAATCTGCTTTGAGACTTTCCTATTCTGAGTGCTATGGAAGTGCTCCTTGGATTCATCAAGCTGTCAGCAGAGTGTTTAGAAAATTACATATCATCTGCCATAGCACCTGCAAAGTGTGATGCTTTTCTTGCTGAGAAACTCAAATATTTTAAACAAATACCAAAGCCTACCCAAGGTGCTTGATTGATGGGCACGATGTGCTTCATTATTGCTCTGAAGTGCAGCCTGTCACTAGTGTTGCTTTGCTCGTGCAAGCTTTGGGATAGGCAGTGGTCGGGTCTGCCTTCTCTTTGAGGTGTTGTGGACATATTAACACCAGTGGTAAAAGGAAATTAACTTACCCTTCGTGAATTCATGGCATTTAAGTTTGCCCATTGGATTTGCCTTCTGTTAAGCACACAGTTAACCTCTTTTCATTCCAATTAGTTGAAAACTAAGGATTTCCTTCCTTCTGTTTTGAACTGATATGTAAGAGGAAATCCGTAGACGTTCCTGTTTTGAGTAAACCTTTTACTAAGGAGTTCTGCTTGTGCATTTAAAAAAAGAATAGAAAGAAAGAAAAAGGTTCTGTTGATTCAGACATAACACTTAGAAGTAGATCCGTTTCTGAAGGTTTTGCAGCCAAAAAGCACAGTGCAAAAATGCTCTCTCCCTGTTTACTTTTAACCTCTGGTTTGTCTTGGATCTGATTCTTAGTAGGCGGTGTTATCTTACAGAAATTACAGCCGTTATCACCACCCCTTTTGTGTGAAGGGTCCTGCCTGTAAAAGCATGAAAATGCATCCTCCTGGATTGCTGTTTTTCTTCTTAGCAGCATGCTTCATTCCCACAGCTGACTGCCAGAGTCAGAAGGTAAGTTTGCGAGTCTTTGTTTAAATGTTCATTGAACTGCTCTTCATATTTGGATGGTCGCGTGTTAGGAAATTATCCTCCCCAAAACCCTTTTTCTCATTTAATTTTGCTTAGGTGCAGAATAACATCCATAAAAACTTTGGGGCTTTAAGGTGTTTTCTCTATTATGTGTGTAGTCCAAACTAAAAAAACCAAACTAAAAATAAGTTGAAGGGAGCTGCTTGAATTTCAGATTGGATTAAATTAGTGTCTCTGTTCGGCATTGAACTCCAAAGTAGGAATAGGAAAGGAATGCACTTAGCATCTTTGTCTTCCACTAGCTACAGGACATGGGAAGAGAACTTAGCATCCCTCAGGAGAGGTCTGTAAGTTTCCCAGGAGAAGTTAATTTTAAAAAAAATATCTTTACAATCTCATCAGTTCGTTGCTTTGCAGCAGGGTAAATACCTTTGTTTCAAATACATTTCCCAACAGCTCCCCAGTCAGGCTCGTGGGGTACTTTCCATTTTCTCTGTTGATTTTCTTTCAATTCCTTCGTCTCTGTTCTTGTGTCCAGCAGCAGGGGCCAGGAGAATGTGTGATGCCTTTGGAGATCTGTTCTGCAGGCTCCGTGGTGAGGCAGCCCAGTTCCTGTAGGCTGGAATTCACACTATTTCACCCTGTATTGTCTTCTGCCATCACCCTTCTTGTGTCCTGCTGTTGGAGGAATGAACTGGCCTGCAAAGTCAGAAGCTTTGGGGGGCATTTGGAAATGTTCCCTGGGGATCCAAGCTATGGGAAGGTTGTCTTGTCTTGAATGACAAAGCAGGGCCTTGTGGAGAATGACAGACCTGTGAGTCTTACAGACTCGATTTAGAAAAAGCCAGTGCACTGGAAAGGTGCTTCAGTGTCAGAACTTTGGGTGGCAGCTTTTGTATATGCCCTGTCGTAGAAGGGCCATAAGTGACTACTGGAAAGGCTTGTAGGATCATTAAGGTGACTTGAGCACAACCATCAAATGTCTCTGCTGATGGCTCTAGTTTGTCTTGAGGCATGGGTTCTATAACAGCTGTGTTCAGATGTGAACTCACATCTTCAGCTACTGTAAGTGGAAAATTAGGTCTCTGCTTTGAGATGCTGTGCTGATTTGTGTAATCACTGAGGTGTCTGGCTTGGCATGAAACAGTTACATTACCAGGTAGTGAGTACCCACTTACACTTACTTTCATTTGAATCACTTCTGGAGCAGTTTATGTAATCCAGGAAAAATAACTCCCTTTCAGATTTTATCCCTGAAAGGTTCCCTTCTTTTGGAGAAAGACAAGAAACATTTGAAAGGTTGAAATGAAGGGTAAGGAAGAGTAAGGGTCTAATGAAGCCTCCTCTGGTAGTTCAGGATAGCCATTGATCTGATTGCAATAGAAGTGCTGTGATTCCACAGAAAGCCTTCATTGGCCTGCAGGGGCCATCAAGAGAGAAAAGAGAGGGTTTGTGCTACCTGTTTTTCAGTGATGTTGCCACAGGACTCTGATTTGATGGCTCAAACGTGACAGTGAACCTGTTAGCCTAATTTGGTTTTTTATACCTCTTGCTGTGGGCAGTTGTGAGAACCATGAAAGCTTTTCTGCTGGGAGGAGGCCAATCCCAGGCTGTGCTGGAGTGGAGGCAAGTGGGAGATGAGGGAAGTGGTCTCAGCATCCCTGTGCTTCCAGTACTCTGCAGCTGAGATGGTGAGAAACACCCAGGGCAATAGTAGAGATCTTGTGTTATGTGATGTCTGAACTTGATTGCTCATCCTTGTGCTGAAAAGTGTCTTCCTTGAACAAATGTGAAGAGTTTATGTGCCTAGGAGCTGCTGGTCTGTTCAGCTGAAGTGTTACTGAGAACTTCTTGGGGACGTGCATGACTGTAATGACTCGAGCATGTGTCTGCAGCTCTGTTTTGTAAAGGACAAGTGCACTGGAAACTTGGTGATTCATTAGATAATGACTATTTCCAGAACTGGCTCCCAGGATTGTTGGAGCCAAACACTGGCGTCCAAACGTGTTTTTCTTTCTTCCTTGAGATTTTGCTGTGCAGAAGGATTTGTGTTACGGTTTGGGAGGAAAAGATAAAGGGCGAAAACGAGGGGAATTATGAAATATTTCCCAGCTTATTTGCTTGAGGTGGAATAAGAGAAATAAGCACTTGAGAAGTAAGGGACATCTGTTCAGAGAGGAGGGAAGGAAACACTGCAGCATCCCGAGGCTCCCATGTGTCTCAGCTGAGCACAGAGGGCAGTGGCTGCTCTTGCACAAGCAAGTGTTTGAGTGCAGGGAGAGAGCACAGTCCAGCCTGGAATACAGAGCTTGGTGTGGACAGAGGCACCCTGGCTCTTAACTTCTTTCAGCTACAGTTGGATGTCTTCTGCTTTAAAAGCCTCCTTTCATTTTGGAGGTAGTTAAGAGCATCAGTCTTCCTTTTCTGTTCCTTTTTACCCAAAGTGTGATACAGTCCAGGCTCACAACATCACCTGCTCAGAACAGTGACTGTCACCAGGCAGCACTGCTGTATCACAGGGGCAGACATTCCCTCTGGCTGCTTCCTTTGCAGCCTCCTCACACTTGGAAACAGCGGTCACAGATGAGCCCAAGGGAGAAGTGCATCATTGTTTTCCAGGAGGCTGTGCCCCAGGAGCCACCTCTGATTCAAACTTTTGCCTATCTTTCATCCTCTCTAAAATTTGAATATCCAGACTGTTCCATTTATGCCCTTTGATTCCCTCTTCTGCTTTCCTAAGGAGCAAAACTCCAGAAAATGACTGTTTCATCAGTTCTGTCACTCAAAGAAGAAGGGAAATATTTTTTTTTTAATTCTTTTCCACTCAGCTGTTTTCTTCCCCTTTCCTCCTGCATGTTGCTGCTGACACAAGCATATTTCCTTATGAAAAGGGGAAGGTCTTGCTGGAAAGCTGCCTACAACTTAAGAAGTGTCCCAGTAGGGTAGGGGGGATTCCACAATAACTGTCTTGTCTTAGAGGCCTGCAAGTAATAAACGTTCCAACAGGGAGGAGTGACAGCCCTTCACCTCTCCCACTGTCCATCTCCATTTAGAAATGGAGCCACACTGATGGAGGAAAGAGAAAGAAAATGGAATAATATGTATGAATAATGGTGTCTTCCTCTCCCATTGTGATAGAGAACACATTTCATGGCCCAAGTGTGTCTAGTGCCTGAAAGTACGGACTAAATAGAAGGTTGGAGAATTTTAACTTTGTGTTTTGTGCTCTGCTGTTTATGTGGTCTTTTTGATGCAGGTGGGGTGGCTCAGAGACCTGGCAAAGGTTTGTGGGGTAATTCTAACTCACAGGAAGGCATCCAGAGCTTTGTTTCTTCCTTGGGCATCTTCCCATTCCTCTTTCCAAGGCATTGTCTCAGGGAAGGTTAAAGCTGGCATTTGATGGGACTATAAAGACAGGAGGTGTACTGTTCCATGTGCTGGCTTCACCTAGCTCCTTTCAAAAGCCCAGCTTTAATCTGGAGTCCTAATTTATACTTCAGTCAGCTGGTTGCATGAACTTCTTCCCTACCCCACCAATGGCATAGCTGATCCTTAGAGGCAGAGTACTCCAGAGGCAGCACTTCATTTATTCATCCACTTTGTCTTCTCTGTTTTGCTCCATGAAGAATTGGAAGTCTCCTCTGACTGCTCCATGTGCCAATGAGATGGAAACATAAGAAATAGCAAAGCTGTTTTCTGCAGGATAACGTTAATAAATCTGGTGCTCCCAAGACATGGACAGGTGGATTTGGTGGATCTCAGACTGGTTTTGAGCGGTTCATAATGCAAGATGGTATTTCACATAACAGGTTCCTTGGGGATTCTGCTACCAGGGGAGGTGGAGGTATGTGGGAAAGCCCCAGAAGCACAACTGGAAGTTGATAGCCATGGGAAGGCAACCACAGACATAGAAGTGATTTTCTCCATTAGGCAGCAGTCTTGCATGGATGACTGTAGAAGGTGGATCCATAAACATGAGAAAAAGCTCAGCAACTCCAGTCAGAGGGAACATGGATATGAGTCAGGAAATATTCCAGGGACATGTCCCTGTGGACCTGGGACTTGAGGGTTATCTCTCAGGAGGTTTTCCTGACAGGGTCTGCTGGCTATCATCTGGGAGGGCCTTCCTGAGCTGTTGATAACTCATGGGAAGCCATGGGCTTCCTCCCTTGCCTTGAGGCAAATGTGTGCCTTTGGGCTTACATTCAGAGGAAGCAAAGCTGAGATTACTGATGGGAATCCAAAACAAGGAGTTCTGGGCACAGTTCTGCTGCTTTAACAGCATTGTTCAGGACTGGCTTAAAAAAATCCCAGATCAAGGCCTCCTCCCAAAATTTGATCTGATGTTTTTATTTTTAGAAAATACAGTGCCTGTGGAGGCACGGCTGAGGTGAGTTGTGTGGGCTTTTTCCAGCCAATGACCTTCTGGGACATACACAGCTTATGCCTCCCAGCTTTTCTTTGTCATCATCAGTGGCAAATACTGTCTTTTTTTAAACTTAGCAACGAGATTTCCATGCAGTTGCTTGACTCCAGGAGTTTAGAACCTCAAAGAAATGCCTTTGGAGTAAAACCACGAGTCTTGGTGATGGCTTGGCATATGATGATCATCATTCACTCTGAGGATGTACCTTTGTCATCTGCTCTGGCTGTTTCATTTGGAGGATCAAGGTTGTGCAGGGGTACATAAAAGCCCTGTGAGGAAACCTGAACCCCAAAGTTATTCTGGTTGGGTGGAAGGGCTCATGCTGAATTTATCACCAGCCATGCTGTTTATCCAAGTCTCCCACCCTGTATTCCTGCCAATGTTTATGGAGTCCTTCTCACCAAGGGTCAAAGGATCAAAGTGTTCAGAGAGATGCAGAGCGCTTCTCATCCACTCCCCTGCACCTTCTTGAAGACAACTGCCATCAGAAATACTTGTGAGCAGTTCCTGCTCTGGGAAATAGACTGAACTAACTCGTTTGGTTCTTCAGACCTGTGGAACAGCAACAAACTGCATCATATCAATAGCATGGAAAAGAGAAACGCTGCGTTGCCTTTTAATTCCATGTCTTCTGACAAGGATTAATAATTTAGGGCTTGTCCTCACATACCACTGCCACATGTTTGTAAAAGATCAGCTGAAATTAGCAGTGCACAGTTATGATTATTTTAGAAATGGTTAGAATTTTTGCTGTGGGGCGTAGGGGTAAGATAAGATAGCTGTGACCTGCCCTGCTGCCTTCTAGCTGAGATCCAAGCAGATCCAAGCACGCAGCAGCATGGGGTGATGGTTTAGCCCACAGGAGTGTGTGGTACCTCCCAGCAGCTGCCCTGGCCACTGCCCTCCCCAATGGCGTCTGAAGAATGGTGTGAATTGATAGAGATATTACAAGTTGGCAAGGTGAGTGGCTGGGACAACAGTTTAATGTTGGGCTTGTTTCCATTCTGTTTTTTCCTTTTCAAGTTAAAATCCATGCGTTGCAATGTCAAGACGATGTTCACCTTGAATACAGCGTGTACTGCCTGTGCTGCAGCACCTAAAATGTTGTGTCCAAGAGGCTGGTTAAAGACCACCCCAGGATTAGGGGTGAGAAACTGCAGGTAAGGCTTATTTCCTCACTGTGCTAAGCTTTTGATGCAGCTCTGCTGTGCAAGGAGTAGTGTATGTCTTCAGGAGAAGACGCACATGGTTTTGAGTTCTAAAGATCCAAGGAGTTTTGTTTTCAAATGCAGAAAAATGAGTTTATGAACCCTATTGTTGTTGCTTTTGTCTCCTTGCAAATCCCACTGAATGTAAGGTTCTATATACACAGAAAAAAAATTACATTATAATTGCCTCTAACTTGCCCTAAACAACCTGAGTTTGAAAATCCTGCTATAGGAACTTAACAGAGGTCTGTCTAGCACAGAAGCCTATTTCAGACCCAGAACTCCTTGGTGGCTTATTAGGAAAATTATATAATGATAGTTCCCCTTTTATATCCTCCCAGCTTCCAGCAATAATCCTCTGAACTTTTTACCTTCCTAGTTTGCTTTATGACAATTGCTTGTTCATGTGTTCCTTGCTCTTATTCTGTTGAGCTTGGCTGCAGTGGGAAAAGGATGAAAGAAAACTGAATTTACTAGGAAGCTTTTGAAAAATGAAACACTATAGATTACTGTTTGTGTACCTATTCAGTAGTGAATGTTAACTGTTAATATATAGCTCCATTGTGTGCCCTTTCTGTGATTCTCTATTCTGTCCAAGTACTTTAAAAGCAGTGGTGGCAGTTTTGCAGTTTGTAGCAGTTTTTGCACACACAGAGCAGTCAGACTGAAGCCAAAGCGGCAATGCTATTGAGACAATTTCCAAGTTCCTTTTGGGAAGGATGTTGTGCCAAAAATAAAATGAAGTGTAAGAATAATGTGAGTGTATGCAGCTTTTCTGAGTGTTATCTGCTCCTGTGGTGGTTGTTGGACAGACCCAAGAATAGTTCTGTGCTGTGTACGTGCAGAACAAGAGGCACTGCCACCAAGGACTCACCCTGTGTGGAGAGGGGAGGGATGAAGGGTTGAAAGGAAGATGCTTCTTTGAGGGATTTAAGGAATTTGTCCAAGACTGAATAGAGAATTTCTGAATAACACAGCTATTAAATCCAAATTTACAGCATCTCAATCTGTAATTTTTAGTGAAAGCAGAAAGGGACAAGCCCTGCAAGGAGATTTTGCTCTTGAAAGGTTGTTTGAGATGTGAAGTTGAATGTCAAATCACTCTGGAGATCCTAACTTTGTGTCTATGGTGTCTAACCCTCCAGTATCCAAGGTTTCCATCCTCATGCAAGGTCCTGTCTTGTGCCCAGTCCCTGACAGATTCTTGTAACCAATCTTTGAGGCTCAGCTCAAGGGGCATCCTTAGAGGACACATAACCAGAGTGCAGCCTCCTGTGTGCCTGCACGGCAGAGGGGCTGAGGGCCCTTCCTTCCCTTCAGAGCTCAGTGCACTGCAGGGGGATTGCTTAGAAACCCTTCAACAGGCCTGTGCTAGGTTTGTGCTCTAATCATAAATCTTGGATTGTTCTTTTTAAGATACTCTGTCAAGTTAGGAGAAAATACCCTTTCCCTGCCAGGGTGCCATCACATATGTAAGAAGGAGATTGAGGAGAAAAAGTGCTGTCCAGGATTCTGGGGTACAGAGTGCTATGGTAAGTTTTTCTGTTTCTTACAACAATCTCTAGCTATTGAGCAAATCCAACCAGCTTTAATAGGAGTTATTAAATATACACTGAAGTGATTCATTTTCATTATTCCTTAAACACTCTCCATTATCTGTCTGGGAAGTTCAACATATAAATCTCCCTGCTCCAGATGAGTTGAATCCTCTTACATTTAACACATAACATAACCTCCTGTGGTGGAACTTCCTTTTGTCTCTTCTTTAAAAATAAACTTTTGGAAAGGGATGTTTTTGTTCCTCTTTAACAAAGTTTCCAAAGGAAGAGGAAGATCTTTCTGATGTCCCTCTAGTCTGCAGTGTGTGTGCCACGTGTGCTGCTCTATAGTCTGGAGTTAGTCAGCCATTCAGCCACAGAAAATAACCATCCCAAAGTTCCCATTCAGGCTTATGCCAAGTAATGAGAATTTGTTTAGTCTTGTCCCAAAAATCCAAAAGCAAGAATTGCTAAGCTGAACATTTTTCATATGATTGACTGCTGGAATACAGAAAGACACTGCAAAAAATGGGAGACTGTTTGAGTGCTTGAGCCTGTTCTCACACAAAGTGCTTTGAACAAGCATCTGGTTTCATCAGAGGAATCACATGCCTGAAATTATCAGAAATAGTCCCCAGAATTTGGAGGTACCCCAGTCCAAAGATGTGTGGACCATGTTTTTCTGGGCACACTTGCAGCTCTTTCTGAGATCAGGGGGAGCTGGAAATGCTCAGTATCTTTGCAAAGCAGGCTCCTGTCCATCCTGAGTTTCAGAACTGCCCTGCTTGAGATGTTTGATACTGCCTGTCACTCATGCAAACAATGCCTCGACCTCAAAAAATGCTTTAGAGCCTTTGTTGAAATTTAGTTATTTATGGCCTGTTGTGACCTTTCCTTAGACTTTTAATAAAAGGCTTTTCTTAGCAGCCCAACTGCTCCTTGGTGCCACTCCTGGGCCACATTTACCAGCTCTAGGCCAGTGTTAGATGTGCTGGATAATTTGCTGGTGAAGAGGCCATTGCCTTTGTACAACTGGAATAGCTGGGGCTGGAGGAGTTGGAAGGGTGCTGGTGGTTCCATCTAATCTTGCCTGGCCTGTCTCTTACTTTCCAGAGTGCCCAGGTGGCTCTGAAAATCCCTGCAGTGGCCATGGGACATGCTTGGATGGGATTCAGCAAAATGGGACCTGCATCTGCAAGGTGAGTGCATGGTTTATAGAGAGGCTGGTGTGCTCCTTCAGAGGGAATTGTACAGTGTCTGTGCACATGCTCTTGATGAAAGCTGCCCTTCTGCATGGGAGGTGATCAGCAGCTTCTTTCATTCCACCATCAGTGTCTGTGGTTTTCCTGGAGGGTTGGTGTGGTCTACAGTAGCACTAAGGTGCTGTTGGGCAGGGATATGGAGCTGAGAAGAGTCTCCAGGGAGAAATGAAAAAAGAGTTGCATGAATTTAACCCCCTGATCAGTTCAAATAATCAGTATCTGTTTGTGGTTGCAAGAAGCCATGAGACACTTGGCTCTTACTGAGCTGCACCTTTTCTAGATTTGAATTATATACTTGCCACATTAATCAGTCCTGCAACTTGGAAGGCAGAGTCTGCCTCTTTCAGGAAAAGCAGGAGAGATCAGAAAGAGAATTTAGGACAGATTTTTTTTTTCTATCCAGACTTAATACAACAGAAGCACAAACAGTCTATGCACATTTGAGTTGTATAGAGCAGTGTTTTTAAAATTTCTAGCTTAATGGATCAATGTCAGACTTGAAATTTTCTCATATTAACTGTATGTTTTTACAGCATCCTTAATTAATAGTTGAAATCCTACTTCTTGGATCCTTCTTTGAGAAAAGTTGATTTTGGATTTAACTCAAAGACACCTTATATCAATTCAAATATATGCTGGACAAGGGGACCTCAAGCCCTGTGAGATCAATGTAAAAAGTCCCACTGGCATTAGTGAATTCCATACTCCTCTTTCAGAGAGCTATCAGAAGCCAGCTGATACATTCCTGTCTGTCTCTAATCAGTTTCCTCAGTGCCCACCAGAATTTTGCTGGTATTTTCCATGCCCTCTGTGTGTCGGTTTAAAGTTTACCTTTGCCATGGGGGCTGGTTAGTACTACTGGGCCACTGAACAGGTCAGTTTTCTCCACTGTGTTGCTTTAGCTGTCACAGAAAATCAAAAATGGGGAGAGACTTTGTACTGTAATGATGTGTGAAACAATAGAGTGATGCAGAAAAGTAATACCTGGCACATTTTGGGGCCCTTGCAGGAGCAATACAGTGGGTTTGCCTGCCAGAATTGTCAAGATGAAAACCGTTTTGGCCCAGACTGTCAGTCAGGTAAGAACAAGTAATTCAAGTGAAACTTCCACAGAAATAACTGAAAGCAAGGAAGGAGGAGGGGGAGGTTGAGTGAGGAAGCGTGCTGGAGAGGAGGAGAGTGGCAGAGGGCTGGCACTGTTCAGTAACAGGTGTCTGGGCATTTTGTGTCTGTGCCCCTCTCCACTGTGCCATTAGACAAATGATTCTCAGTCTTTCACTCAAACAGTCCATTTTTCCTGTTGTAAATCCCTCTCTCCCCTTATCAGGGCTATCCCAGTTGCCTTTATCTTTGTAGCCAGCCTGTTACCTATGTCTCTGAAACGACCCACACTCACTGCCCAACTATTCTTCAGACTCCTGTAACTGCTCCACTTGTCTCTCAGCTTCTTCCTTGTTGCCCTCCCTAAAAAAATGATGACACACAGTGCTGCTTTTCATGTGTGGCATTTTGGGAAGTGATCACTGACCAGCGCAGCCAGGCTGTTAAAGGAGCCCTTTTTGTCCAGCTTCTGGTTCCTTGTGTCCACATAGGTGAGATAGAAATGATCTTGTTGGTTGTGTTCCTGTGTTAAAACACAGGCCTGAAAAGCTGGTCTAAGTCTTGCATTCAGAGCTGCATTTGCAGGACAGTGCCCAGGACATGCAGTTTACCCCTCAAAGCTCTCGCTGGCGTGACCAGTTTTTGTACAGAGCTACTTTTGGAGTGGATTAGTGGTGGGAAATCAGGTACCAAGTCCCAGGACAGCTGGCCAGTGTGTGCCTGGAGCCCTGTGCCCTGCCTGGGAGCTGAAGGGCAGGTTTGTCTGGGCTTCCCTTGCAGTGTGTGACTGTGTGCACGGGGAGTGCAGCCGCGGCGTCGCTGGGAACGGCAGCTGCACGTGCTATGGAGGCTACACGGGCCCCAGGTGTGACCAAGGTAAATGCACTGGGAGCTGCAGAGGGGCTGCTAAAGTGACCTGTGCTATGGCATTGGGTGCCTGTGGTTGGAAATGCAGGGGGAAGGTGATCTGAGCACTGGAGATCTACTCAGAGGGAAGAGCTGCAGTCTGCTCCCCCACTTTGTGACAGTGGGTCAGATGCACCATCTCTTTATGCCTCTGTTCTTTCTCTGGAAATCAGGTAGATCCTTACTTGTCTCAGCCTAGTGGGACCTGCCTACCTAAGCTGCCAGGGATTTAGAGCAGTCTGCACTACTTATATCCTCTGGCTTTTGTGCCAGTTTGGGGTTCCTCTGGAAACCACATTTGCTTTCATTTCCAGGTCTGTAAGGTAAGTTACATGTTCCACCAGTGCCCTACATGCTCAAAGGGAAACTCTCTTTGCTGTGTGATTGCAGAGCTGCCCCTTTGCAAGGGTGTGACGTGTGAGCCCAACAGCCAGTGTGTGGTGAGGGATGGAGCAGCAGTGTGTGACTGCAAGCTGGGCTACAGAAAACTTGGGAGCACTTGCCAAGGTGAGAGACTGCTCTGTCACCCTGAATGGTCCCCTCTTTGGAAAAATAACTTACTGCACTGGTGTCTGCAGATGAGTTTGGTGCCTTTGAATATAATACCTACTTCACTGCAGAGGCCTAAGAACCTGCTTTTTAGGAATCCTTTTAAGATTAAGGGCAAAGTTTTTGGCTCTCCTCTCACTTGGTCATGAAAGCAAGAAGTGAATGGGAGTTGCAGGTTCCATCCAGCACTCACTTACACGTGTGCACTAAATAACTGAGACAGTGGGGTATTGATGAATCTGAACCAGTTTAATTAATAAGGTGTGTGATTGGAGGGGTTTTTTGCTGATCCCAAATTGAAGCTTGTGAATTGGTTTTCTTAAAGGATAGTTATTAAGGTGCACTTGATCAGACAGTTATGGATAGCTCTGTTTTCCACTGACTTTTTGCAGGTTTTGCTGACCAAACTGCAGTTCCATATATCCTCAGATATGATGGAAATTCAGAATTAATCAAGCATGTATTAATCTGTCACTCCTGCTTCTGTTACTGAAGCAATATGAAAAACATGTCATCCAAATTCCTCAGATTAAAGAAACCCACAAATGTCTGCCATCTGAAATTATTTTCCTGTGAAATTTTAGAAGTTTAATGGTACAAATTCCTTATACTCCATTCTTTCCAGTCCTTTTGCATTCTGCTGTGCTGCACTAAGTGCTGTTTTGAAAACAGAAATTTGGTTATGCTCACCTCTCATTTCTTTCCTTGCAGCTCTTGATCCTTGTTTTCCTTCTCCATGCTCCCCCTTCGCTGTATGTAAAGTTCTTGGATCACGAACGTATCAGTGTACCTGCAGAGAAGGATATCAAGGAGATGGGAAGGTTTGCCAGCCCATAAACCCTTGTGTTGACAGCAATGGAGGCTGTCCAGAAAACTCCACAGTTTGTATTTACAGACGTCCAGGAGAGGTAAGTACAGCAGCAAAGGCCTGAAAAACGGCCGAGTGAGAAGTTCTTGAAATGAACTGATGATTTTGTTGGTCAAATCTGCTCTCCTCACCTTTGATTTTGCAAAGGGAAATCAGACAGCTCTTTCCTGGGGTAGCTTAGTGAGTAAAAGATGATGAATGCAACTCTATGACCACTGTGTTGCCTTCCCTTAGGCAACTTGTGCTTGCAAGCCTGGGATGAGCAGGAGAACCCCTTCGTCCGAGTGTGCGGCGTTTCCCAATGATTGCCGGCAGTATTTTTGTGACGTGACTTCCAAGTGTGAAATTAATTCTCAGGGGAATCCTAGGTAAGCCAATTTAAAGACTGCAAACAAAGAAACTTACTCTGCAGCTAGAGTGGAAACTTGAGTTTGCATGAGCTGAGCTTTGAAGAAACTGAGAGCGGTCTGAAGAGTGTGGGCCAGAGTTGCATTTTGAGAAGAACCTGTTTGTAACAAACCCATTGAAAGCAGAGTTTTACATCAGTCTTTGCAAATTTTGCCATGTGGGCCACAAGCTGCTTTAAATCTGGGGTAGCAGAGTCTTCTGTGATATGAACTGGAGATGCAGCTCCCCAAGTCAGTGGTAGTAGGAGGTTATTATCAGTTATAATCAATCATTAAAAGGGAGACGTGTGACTTGTTTGCTCATATTTGCCCACATTTGCTTCTGAGGGATAAGTCTTTGTCCCTTCTCCCACTCAGGCCTAGAGTTGCAAACACCAGACCTCATTTAGTCCCTTGGAACAAAACATGTAGAAGTTGATACCCCTGAGATGAGAAATATTGCTGGATATAGGACCATTTTTGCATAATGGCCTCCCAAACACCAGAGAAAGCCTCCCTGAGGATTTTGTGTGTTATCAAGAAAAGATGGAGCTTCACTGAGAGACTGAAGAGGGAAAGAGCAAACCCATCTCCCTAACGTTTCTCCAGTGCTGCTAAATCTATTAGCATCCACCTGCTCACTGTGTGCTCCAGGCCAGGGCTGAAACACGATGGCTTCCCTTTCTGAAGATCAGCTAGCACAGTGCAGGACACCGTGTTCAGCACAGTCCCTGCCTTATATATCTGTTCCCCAGCAGCTGGCACTCAGCCCTGGGAGAGGCTGAAGCGATGTCAGAGCCCTCCCCTGAAACAGAAAGGGCAGAGCTGATCCTTGGACAGAGCCCAAACGGGAAAAAACATGGTTATCGGCCAGCAATCTTCGGTAGCTTCTGAGTAACGACCGTGAATGCGTGTGAATCGGCACGGAGATTTTCACATGTAGATAAGCTTTTCTGGAAAAGTCATTAGCCTGTCTGGGCCCCCCACTGAGTTGAGATGAACCGGAGATACCTGATGTGCTTGAGCTGGCACTTCTCACTGAAGCCGAGGGGTCACAGAGGAACTGTTTGCTAGATTGTCACTTAGCCCATGGGTTTTATGGGTTTTTTATGCAGTACCTCAAATTTTCAGATGCTGGAATGACTAGGACTGAGAGAATGTCATATTAGAAAGGTGTTGGTAAATATATTGTGGGTATTTGTACCCTGAGCTATAAAGCAGGCAATCCTTATGTTGGTTTTATCTGAGAAAGCATCTTCATTCTGTCTGAGTAGGTCCAAATTTGCTTACGCTGCTGAAGTGTGCATCTTTTTTCTTGTCACTTAATTTAGGCAGAAATTACTCAGCTCTTACCCACATCCCTGGGAATGTTCAAGGCCAGTTTGGATGGGGCTCTGAGCAACCTATCTAATGGAAGGTGCCCATGCCCATGGCAGGGGGGTTGGAAGCAGATGATCTTTAAGATTGCTTCCAGCCCAAACCATTCTATCATCTTAAAGCTGAGATGTGTCTTTCAAGCATAGGTGCTGACATGTTCCACCTGCATATCTTTAATGTGTTGCAAACTGCTTTATAATGGTTTATGTTTCATTCTTGTCTCTTAGCTGTGTGTGTAAAGAAGGGGAGATTGGAGATGGGAGAAGCTGCTATAAAGATCTCTTGGGTGAGATAAATCAGCATAATTTGCGAGGAAGGTTTGCTAGGAAATTAAACGTCGCCAAGAAAATGTTCGGTAAATGTCTTGATTTTGTTTGGGGGTGGAACAAACATGGGAACAAGAGTGTCAGAAAAGGCTACTTTCAGCATAAAAGCTCTCCCAGCATAATAGATCTATGTGTATGATCCTGGGCTGCAAAATTAAACACCTCACATCTCTACTTACCAGTTTTGGACTGTGAATTTAGGAAACTGTGGAGTATTATGTGTTTGCTGGTCCTGGTGAAGGACACACCATATCTGCAGAGGAAGGAAAACGTGCCTTGGAGTTGTGTTTCAAACCCAATTATATCAAGCCACCAGTGTGCCTCCACCTGCAGTGTCTGTGCTGAAGGCTCAGCAATTTTTGAGCTGTCACTGAATGTTCCAGTGGGGATGTGTGAGGCTGCTGTGCCTTGGGGTCCTCTACTGAGCAGAACATTTACTAAGCCCTTAAACAGCCTCCTTGCCAGCACACACATGTGAGTGGCTTTTACAGAAATGAAAAGGCTCAATTCTGTGCATTGTGGTACTTTCTGAGCAAATAATTACTTTGCAAAGCATAAAAGACTCTTTTAGAACCCACACACTGCAAGTGTGGGGAGTGATATCCACAAAGGTTCATTTTTGCCTTACTGTAATCCAGGGAAAGAATGAGAGCCCTTTAGCTCATGTCAAAGCTTGTTAATGTTAGATACCTTCTCCAACTCATCCTCTGCCAGCCTTCTATCTCCACTGCCTTGGCAGGAGCACAGAGATAGGGCTAAAAGCTCAGCTTAGCTTTTGTGGATACCCCTCCTCATATATCAGTGTTGCCAACACTGTTTTTTTGTATATGTTTTCCATAATGGTTTATGGTGTGGGCAACCACATGAAGATCTCTGGGTTCCTGACTCCTGTGCTGTGGGACTTAATAATGACCTTTGTTGAGGGGCCACTGATGTTTGAGTGAAAACTGACAACTGTGGCTTCATAGCAGCTTCTTAAGAAGTATTTAGTGTCAATACATACTGATGAGACACAAAAATTGGTTGTTTCAAGGGGAAGACTTGGCCCAAGAATAAGGTAGTAAGCATGTGGGAACAAAATTATTATCAGTATTCTGCGCATTTCAGTAGCGATTCAAAGTGCATCAAAGTCACCAATCCTTCAGAAATCTTCTTGGCAAATGCTTAAAACTCACAGCAACCAAGCTGGGCTGTGATGGAAGTACCAATCTCCCTCTGCTTCCTTGTAAACAAGTACTAGTTACTTGCATCAGGTTGATGATGGATAGATTGAATTTTGCTGTTAACAAGAGGAATGCTTATTGCTGTAGTTTAACTATAATCCAAGTGACTGCTTCACATTGTCTCTCTTTTTACAGCTTCTGGTTGCTCAACGTTGCTGACTAAATATGGGCCCTTCACAGTCTTTGTACCATCCCTTCTTCCCATTCATGACAGAATGGAATTTAATGTAAGTTTTCTTGGGTTTGGTGAATTTTTGCTGTCTTAGGATTCCTTCCTGTCTGAGTTCTGCAGCCTGTAAAAACTGGTTGACACGAGAGAGGAACTTTGGCAGGCAGTATTTATGGAAACTGTCTCTTGGGAAAAGTTTTCATTGTCTGGTTAAGCTGCAGTCTCACAGAGGATGTTACATCCCTCACATTATTTTAAAAATCTCTATCTCTTTCTTCAATACTGACAGAGTTTGTTTGGTTTTAATGTCAGGAAGTGTGAGTCTTTCTGGCCATTCTTCATTTAAAGCTCAAACCTCCTGTGTGTGACTATTGTCAGAATGTTAGGTGGCTTTTCACTGCTTGAGGGTGGGGTTTTTCCGAAGGGGCTGAGTATTGGATTTTGGACCTATGGCCAGAAATAGTAACTTCTGAATTCCATAAAGGCCCCTGAGTTTAGTGTATCTGTTCCCAGAAGGATCAATTCCACCTGAATCAGTATTGACAGAGGATTGTTTTACAAAACCACCAGTGATGGAAAGCCCAGAGAAGAAAGGAAGAAACTAAATATAAATTCAGCAGATTAGACCACCTACACGGTCCAGCATAAACAAATATTGTGCATGGGGAGCTTCAGCAAGTTCTATAATGTGAACTGTGCAAGAATAGTTTTTAAATTGTCCAAATCCAATAGGTTTCTGCCCAGGGGATTCCCCTGAAGCCTCTTGCAGGTTAATCAGCCTCCCTCTGTTTGTGTACACAAACAGCAGCAGTAGTTTTGCCACCGTGCTCCTCCAGTGAACCAAAGTGAAGAGGAAGCTCAATCTTGTATGCAAAGAATATCTCTGTGTGTGTTTGCTGGGAGAAAGGGAACATTATGGTAAATGAGGGGTTTGGAAGCTCACGTTATTTATCTGCTCTGTGTGGTCCTTATTCCCCAAAGGACACCACTGCAGAGCGGCTGTGCAGGATGCACATTGTTCCTGGCCTGCACTTGGTAGATGACATGATAAAAACCAAGACTATGTGGACCTTGTCAGGACACAAGTTTACATTCACGAGCCAGGTAAAGGATCTCCTGAAGGCCTCTTCCTCTGTTTTCACACAGGACAGACTGGAGCTTGAGCAGATTTTTCTTGATGCACTTTCCTAAACAGAGAACCTTTTTCTGTAATCAGCCTGCCTGTGATCAGAGCAACAAACTCCTTTGTGGAGTCCAAAGAAAGGTGATTTAAGACCAGACACCCCATGCAGCCACATCTCCTGTCTCACAGGCAACCAATTAGCCAGAATTTGACTTGTGAATGGTCTTTGCCCAGTCTGTGTATGTATTCTGGGGAAGAGACCTTTTCCCTGTCCAATAATAGCTGCAATATCAGTGTGGCTGACATGGAAGAGACAACAAATTCTCTCCTTTAAATGCTTCTTTGGAGTTTGTGTGCTTGGGCACAGCCACGTGCTGGGTATTTTCTCTTCTAATTTCCCTTTTCCCCTCTTTTTGTTTAATTTTTCTTAGTCTTCCTAGCAAATAACTTTTCATCATTCTGTTCTGATTTGAAATGCTCTTTTTTTCTCAATTGCCTCATATTTTCCAGTCTCCACTGATCTCTCTCCATCCTGCACCTTTCCTGCATGCATGTTCACAGGTGGCCAAGGCAGAGAGCCATGTGTTTCCTCTCTGAGGATCCAGCCTTGGCCTTGAGGTCTAGGTCATAATGCATGTGCCCTACATGCATCAAAAGGACAAAGCACTATTTGGAGCCAGGGAATCCAAGCTGAGCCTGTCAGTGCTCCATTTAAAATTCTTTCCTGTTGGTTTGCTCAGGAGTCTTTTGATCTGGGAAGTCTGCCCTCCCCTTCCTTTGTTTCAGCCAGAATCCTTAGTGATGTGAACTGAAGTTAAGGGCAGGGAGAAGCAATTCAAAGAAATGCACATGGTGAAATGAAAGCACAAGGAAGCTGTGCTTGCCTGACCTTGGCCTGTGGCTGCAGCACCAACACTTGCATGTTTAGTTTGTAGGTTACCTTTGAACATCTTCACACCCCCAACTTCAGGGCATGGTTGAGTACAAAGGGGAAGGACCAGGTCTGTGCCCTCTAACTCAGTGAGCCTGACTGCTTTGGCTCTGGTATGAAGATTCCTTGTTGGCATCATGAGTCAGTAAGAGTTGCAATCAAAGCTGTAGTTCCAGGGTTGCCTCCAGACTCTGCTGCCCAGGAGGAATTGTGCCTCTCTTGCACTGCCTTCTTCTGCTGGGCAGACTTGATGGTCCAGAGCTGGGATCAAGCATCATTCACACTCAAACTTAATTCTGGAGCTGATTGTCTCAGATTAGGTTGGGAGGGTTTTCTGTGGGTATTTTTGTACTAAAACTCAAAAGTACCCTCAGCATCAAAGCATTACCCAAACTCCAGTAGAGTGGGATGTTTATTTTGCACCCAGGCCATCCCTTCAGTTTTACTTTTTCAAGAGTAAATCTGGTTGTGCCTTCACCTTGCTGACCCTGACCCATAGGCAGAGAACGCTGAGTTATAAATCTATCATTATAACACAGATACACCACAAGAAAATAACCCTGTATTATTATCCAGACATACATCAAGTCATTTCGATACCAAGACCTGCCAGGGGAGCTGTACAACATTTTGCAGTCAAACCTGCCAGCAGCCAATGGCATCATGCATGTTGTTAACACCATGAGGAAAAAACCCAGCACTGACAACCTCAGAAATCCACAGGTATTTGTATTTCTTCTCTTTTATGGGACAGCAGAATAAACACTTGGGGAAAAAAAGCAATTTTCATCATCAAATCAGGCAGTCTTTATTTTAAAGGGAGCAGGCTATTTATTTTTATTTCAGCTTCTGATAAGACCTATTAGGCACTATTGGAATACCATTAAATGTAGTTAATAGCACTGCATAAGCCAGATAAAGATCTTGCAATGATGTTTTTACAGTGCTTAGATATGTAGAGTATTCTACTTTCATAAGTGAGATCACTCACTTCAAAGAAAATGGGCCTTTTTTTAGTTATATATTATAAGATAAACATTGAAAAACATTTTTCACATAAAAATAAAATTTTTAAGGTTTTCTTTACTTGGTCTGTACTGCGTTTTGAAATTACATTCAAAAAGTTGTCTTTACCTTCAAAATATTTAAAATGAGGGCAAGTAATCATTAGACTTGTGCCTTCTGAGGTCATGTCTTGAGTTTAAGACACTGAGTTGGAGTTTCAGGGTCGAGTTCTGCTAAATACTTTTCCCATATTTTTTCTACATGCAGAAAGCAGGCCCTGTTACCCCCTACCTCCTTGCAAAAAAATTACTCAGAGAATGACACAATCTCTTAGATTTGGTAAAATGTTGCCCTTACTTTAGACCATTGTAATTAATCTATAAAAACAGACTGTGGAATACTGTGGTTGCATTTTGTGTGTTTAAAAAGCATCTGGAGTTTAGATTTTAGAGTAATTCTTGAAGTGCCCTGAAGATGATGTATCAGTTGTTCCGTGGTATTCATATGGGTTTGATTTTGCCCATCTCTTTGAGGGTGATGGTCTCCTATAGATCTTTACATGCAAACCACAAAGTGGGTGTTCCAGTGTGTGCTCAGACCTCACTTCAGCCCCAGCCATGGTTTTCCTCTTTGTGTCTTCTTGCAGAAAACCATTGGTGAGATCCTTGCTTCCATGGAGATCTTCAGTAGGTTTGAAACTATACTGGAGGTGAGCAAGTTTGTGTCTGGGCAGGTGTGGCATTGCTGCTGTGCAAAACCTGCTGCTGCCTTGGGGGGAGTTTTGAACAACATTTAAATGCATCTCTGTGCTTTTCCATAGCTCTCCCTCTACTGAGTTGCTTAATGTTTCCTCTCCCTTCCTGAAGGACCCCCCTCACTAACACTTGCTAGATCCATGATGAAATCTCCTCCTTTTTTGGCAGAACTGTGGCCTGCCTGCAATACTGGATGGACCAGGTCCCTTTACTGTATTTGTACCCAGCAATGATGGTGTGGATAAGCTGAGAGATGGAAGGCTCATTTATCTTTTCACGGAGGTGAGAGCTCATAGCACTGTGAGACATCCTGAGCTAACTGTTGCACTGGGCTGACCTGGAATGACACGTGCAGTGTATCTGGTCATTGGTGAAAACTGTTTTTCCTGGAGATGGATAAACTAGAAGCTTTGGAGTTCCTGTAAAGCTCTAGGAGAAAGGTGGCTGCTGATGGAACCTGCAGTGAGAAATATGGTTAGCCAGATTGCTTAAACCTGGTGCTTGGCTTCTTTCCTTACCCTGGCTTTGGGTAGGGGAAGATGAAGGAATTTATTCACCAAGTGAATTCACTGCTACAGCCATTGGCTTTGTCAGTCATTGGTCAAAAGAAAATGTAGTTGCCTCCTCTTTACTTCTGAGTGTTGAAGGGGTAACTAATTCTGAAGTTGTCTTCTTTCCTCAGGGCATAAACAAGCTTCAGGAACTCGTGAAACATCACATCTACACTTCAGCAGCGGTAAGGCAGCAGCTCTGGCTCCAGAAAACTGGGCCCCTTTAGACCAACACATTGTCAGCTGTCTAGTTTGGCTCAGAGGTCAGTGTTGATGACTTCAGCTGCTACTTCTTGGACTTCCCCTGGAAGAGCAGAGATGTGATTTGGGATAAGAGGCAAAGTATTTACCATGAAAGGGGTTGCCTAAAGGGACAGATGTGCTCTCCATCAACAAACTCCAAAGTTTTTGGGAGCGGTGGTGCTCCTTAGTTGGATGGCCTTTACAATGACAATATTGACTGGCAGATTTTGCTGCAGGAATATTTGTCTTGTTTCTCAGAACTTCTCTTTTCTCAGATCATTAAGTTTCTCACTCCAGAAGCTGTAGTTTACTTTTTTTTTTCCCCTGCCCTTAGGCTTTTTTATTAAGTCAAAGTATGTTCTCTGTTATGTTTCTGGCTGAACTTTCATTGTTTATTGAATATGTCCTGGAAAATCCCCCATATTAGTCTGACCCTACTTGCAGCTGTGTTAGTAAGAGACACTGTTAGTGAGACTTTACTTCAGCTGTTCTGGACTCCTACACAAAGAAAACCAGAGCAGCTGCCACCAGCACTGCTGTGTTTGTAGTATTGCAAACAATTCACACGAAGTCCTGAATGTCCCTCTGACCCGTTGTTTGTTTTTAAGGTATTTCATGAAATGTAAATGTTAAGTCCCCCTGAGAAGTTTTTCAAGTGGCAGGAATCCTGGAAGAATTCTGTAAGCTGCAGTGCAAAGACCCTCTTTTTTCCTGGTACCATCCCCTTGTGTTTTTTTTATTTCAGGTGACTGTAGAGAAACTGATGATGATGCCACAAATTGTTACTATGGCTAACCAGATACTTACCATCAATGTCAGTGCAGATGTAAGTGTGAATCAAAACCCTTTTGGGCAAACCCTCCTGTGCTAGGAAAAGGTCTGGATGGGATTCTGAACAATGTGGTTTCAGCCCATCTCTGCTTCCTCCTCTGCTTAAAAACCGAGACTTAAATGAGGTCATTGAATTAGTTTGCTTCTTATCATCCAATCTGTGACTCCACTAAGAGGCTTAACCATTTGTGTGGTTGCCCTTGATGTTGTGAACCGTCTGTTTCCTGCACTGGCTTGATGTAGTTGATGCTGTCTAACAGCATAAAATTGTGTTTCTGCACCAGGGAAGAATTCTGATGGATGAATCAGGGATCCCCTTAAACATGCGAGACATTGTGGCGTCAAATGGTGTTATTCACACCTTGGATGGAATCTTCATCCCTCCTTCAATAATTCCCATTTTGCCTCACAGATGCAACGAAGAGCAGCATAACATTGTGGCTGTAAGTCAGCTTCTCCCATTCTCACACTGGTGCTTGCTGTGGGCCTCACACTCACCTGGAGGGACAAAAGCAGGCCGTGCAATTGGGAATTGTCTTCTCTCTGACAGTTCCCCTGATGTGAACTTTGGCACTATCAGCACTATCAGTGATCCTTCTGTGCTGGCACTTGGCATTGCTTTCCCAGTAATCAGCAAATGTTCCTTGTAGGTTGTTGTTCTTTCTGTGCACCCATCCCGCCTTTGATTCCTGAGTACATTTGCCTTTTTCATGAGGCTTTGTGTGATCTTCACATTAGAGTTGCTCACTCAGCTGACAATGCTTTGTTCCTGTCTCTGTCAGCACTGGTGTCCTGTAGCCTGGACAGGAAGCTGACATTCAGTAGCAGGAGCTACAAATGCTGGTGTGATATCATGTGAGCTGTTTCCTGTAGCTTATTTGGGGTGATTACTCCCCAGCTGGATCACTGGTAGGTTACTGAAGAAAGAAGATGAGGCTCTGAATAGGCAAGGAGCTTGGAGAAAGACAGTTTAATCCCAGGGGGCCAGAGGTTCCACATAACTTCCTGATTCAGTCAGTCTTGCTGTATGGATGCCCAAAGTGTTTTCCAGCCTAGCAACATGTCTGGTGGCTGATAGACTCTGAGTGGAGACAGCCCCATCCTGCAGACATGTGCAAGCATCTCCTTGAGACAAAGGAGTCATTTTATTGAAGTGATAAACTTAGCCCATTTCAGAGTGTGGAAACTCCTTCCTAGGAATATTTAAGATACATGTTGTGATGTTCTGGATATATATATATACTGTGAGCAGTAGCTCTGTAGCATTCTTGGCATGTTCCTTTGATTAAGATTAAATTTTTGCCTCTTCTTTTCTTAACAGGGTTCTTGTGTGGATTGTGAGGCCCTCAACACCAGTGTTTGCCCTCCTGGCAGTAAGGAAATGGTAAATGTTTGTGATTATTTTTAGTAATTTCTTCCTTGCATGATGACATACAGTCACAGTGATAGACAGTTTTTAACCCAAGCCACTTTCGAATAGAGAGCAGGAAAGGCAACCAGCAGAAAGGCTTGTTAGAGGATATGTACTCCCCACATATCTGTGCTCTGTGAGCCCAGTCTGTCATCCACTAACTGCTCTGTTTACTTTCTTACTCTAAAGCGTTTGCTGAATCAATGCAGAGCACAGTGGGAAAATCTGAACTCAGTGGAAGTGTAGACTTGCAGCTTTTAGCATTTTTGCTCTGCCTCAGGCAGAGCTTTCCTGCTCACATGAAGAGTCTGCCAGCTCCTCCAGAGTCCCAGAACCAAGCCTGACCCCAGCAGTACCATGCAGTACTACTACTGCCTGTGTCACAGCCAGAGAATTACAAGAAGTTTTCTGCACTGCAGAGGGTGAGAAACAACTTGTTCTTGGCCTGTGCTCCCTGTTGGTTCAGGGATGAGCAGAACTAGCTGAGGGTGGAGTAAGGAGGAGGCTGAGTGCTGGTGTGTGAGTTGTCCTGTGCTGAGGTTAGCAGAACAGCAAGTTCCAGGAAATCTCCATGTGAAGGCCGGACCCAAGATGTTGTTTGTGAAAGCCAGAGATGTGTCCTCTGAGAGATCTGACCTTCAGGAGAAGTTGTTAATGCAGTCTCAGCATGAATGCCTGGAGTAGAGCTCTGCAAAATCAGTAGTTGGTCATTTTCACCCCTGATAGAGGCAGGTGAAGCAGGAGTCATCTGGGGCCCAGTTCTGCCTGTATCTAATTCACTAGTCACTAATTATTCACAGCCCTTTCCACTCTCCTACTCTCTCTCACTTCCCTCCCTGTTAGTCTCACCTCACTTGTTTTCCTTCCCTTCCACACGCACTCATTTTTCTCTCTTACTCCCCCTCTGCTCCACTCTCCCTCCCTTCTGCCTTCCCCTCCTCCTGTCTCTTTCTTCCCCTTTATTTCATCCCCCCACCCTTTTGTCCCCTTTGTATCCTCTCCTTCCTTCCCCACTGTCCTACCCTCTCCCTCTACTCTTGCTTTCTCCCTTTTATTGTAACTAAAGGGCATCACCTTGGCTCAGACCTGGGGACTGCTGGGAGCAAGAGGAGGCCACTGTGTGTCTTTGTTCATGCCAGGCCTGTCATAATTACATCGTGTTCACTTTGGCTCCTGGGTGAACTTCCTCAGCTCAGAGAGAGGCATAGCTGCTCTCTGCAGCAAAAAGAGCAAAGGGGAAAGTTACAGTGCTGATGACTTGGGTTTTTTTTACAGGAAGCAACACTCTTCCCAAAGGAATGTGTCTACATCTATGATCCACAAGGCCTGAATGTCCTGAAGAAGGGCTGCGCCAGGTACTGCAATCAAACCATCACGGTGAGTGTGATGGAAAACCACATTCCCTTGGAAAGGAAGGGGCTCAGCTCTGCTCTTCCTCATTCTGACTCCTTGAGCTGAGAGGGTTGCATGGGACCATCACATGAAGTAGCCACCTGCTTTTCTTTGTCAGAGAGAACACAGGGTACCAACCTGCTGCCAATGTAAGAAAGCAGCTCAGTTAAACCTGAGAGCAGTAAATAAACAAAATAAAACCCCCCAGTTGTGACCAGCCAAGCTGTGGGAAGCCATGAGACAAATGGGGCAGTGTTAACTGGAGTGTCCCAGCTTTAGCATTTCTCCCAAAGGAAGCTGAGCACAGGGAAAGTGCTGTAAGCTGTGAAGTGATTGCATCCTGTTTATGAACCGTTGTCAGATGGTTCGGGAAAGTTGGAATTTATGGACCTCATGTTTGTCTGCAGCTCTCACAGTGCCAGCTGTGTGGAATGATTTGTGGGTGTTCCATGAAATACTGCTGATTGTTTGTCTTGTGGTTGTTCTTCCATTAATGAGTTGTGACAAGGCCTGTGATCCAGGACTGCTACATCCGTCCAAAGGAATGCAGTCCTGGGCAAGGATAAAGAAGGAGTGAGTGGGCTAGCACTATTAAAGAATTAAAGGCTCATGGAAAACATGAACCCTATTTGTTTAGGTCAGAGAGAGAGTAGAAAATAGTGTTTTATTCTGAGAAGAACATATTGTGAGCAGAAAGCAGGGCATTGTTCAAAAACAGGTGCAGGAGGTCCTGAAAACACAAGTGCAAAGGTGACAGTCCATGTCAGAGACAAGAAGCAGGATTTCAGAATTATGAGGGCAGTTCTTCTTAAGTCATGTCATAGCTTACCAATTCTGCTTTTGTTTCAGAAACCTGGATGCTGCAAAGGTTTCTTTGGTCCAGACTGCATGCCATGCCCAGGGGGATTTTCCAGTCCGTGCTATGGCCGGGGAAATGTAAGTGTGAAGGATCCTGCTGCGTTGCAAGGAGCAGTTCCATCAGTGTGCTTTGAGGATGTAGTTGTAGATAAGTGCAGTTCAGAGTTTGTGGTCCAGGGCTGCAGTGGTGGAAGCAGAAGATCCAGAGAGAAAGACACATACTCAGTGGGTCTTGATTCTTGAGCTCTAATGTGAATCAGGCCGTGGCTGTTGGGGACAGCTCTGGCTGTGTGGGATTTTGTGTTACTACCACCACTCTTCGAAGCCTTATTTGTTACTGCAAGTATCAAAGTGCCTTTGATGGGTATCAGTGCCTTGGCTTTGATTCCCTGAGCTTCAATCACTTTGGTTTCCTTTTTGTTTTCCTTCCAGTGCAGTGATGGCATACAGGGGAATGGCAACTGTCACTGCTTTCAGGGTTTCAAAGGGACAGCCTGCCACATCTGTGCAAACCCAAACAAGCACGGCGAGAACTGTGACGAAGGTTGGTAGCTCTGCTGGAGAGACTAGAGGAGAATGTAGGGCAGGGTTACAGTGCAGGTTCAGGTGTCCTGGATTCCCTGCTGGAAAGACCAGTGTGAGGAAAGAAGTGACAAAAATGTCATCATGGGTGTCCCTTCATACAATGGTGGAGAAAACGTGTTTGATATGACAGTGGTGATGGGGGGTCTGGAAATGAACCAAATTTAAGTATGGGACTTGGATTTAGATCTCTCCTTCTAGGAAACAAAAGACAGTTGACAATGACCTCAAGCTTGATAGCCTAAATTTAAGCCTGTCCTTACAGCCTGTAAAAAACGTGGATCCAGGACCTGTTCTGTGGCCAGGCTTTAAGTTAGGATGGATGTCTCTCAGTGGATGTCCCTCTGTCAAAAATAAATGGGATGATAATTGAGGTTGTGAAGAAAAGTTAAGAATCTGCAGAATGTCTTCACTGTGGTGGATGTTGAACTTTTTGTACTTACTGATCTTACTCCATGTGCTTGACAGACTGTGGTTGTGTCCATGGTGTCTGTGACAACAGGCCTGGCAGTGGTGGTGTGTGTCAGTCCTGGTCCTGTAAGGAAGGCTATACTGGGAAGTTCTGTGACAGGACATCCAAGAACTGTGGCCCGAGCGGGCTGTCCCAGTACTGCCACCAGAATGCTGTCTGCAGCCTCAATGACACAGCAAGGTCAGTCTGTCTGGCAAGCACACTGAGGGCTCACAGCTGTCACTGTACATTGTCACTGAACAGGCACTCTGTGCCCCTGGCTCTGTGTGTGTCTGTGTACTTGTCTCACAGGATTGTTTGAGTAACTCAGCCAACCTGCTAGAAATCAAAGTCAGGTTCTTCCTTGCCTGAGAGGCTCATTCTGCCTTTTTGCTCTCTGCTGGCTTTCAGAGGGACTGCTCCACTTGTGTCCCTTTTGTGCTTATACTTTTAAGGTGCATCTGCATGGATGGATACGAAGGTGATGGGTTTTCCTGCCAGCCCATCGACCTGTGCAGTCAGCCAGAACGGGGAGGTTGTTCACAGAATGTAAGTGGGGTCAGACTGTGAAACGTGGAGAAGCAGCTCCTGTCAGTCAGAACAGGGATCCAGGACTCCTGGGACTGTTACAGACTTCGTGTACTAAATTTCCCTACCTGTAAAGATCAGATGGAATAACAGGTGCCTTGACACAGTCATTGTAAAGATGTCAGTCATTTGAGTTGGTGCCAAAATGTGACACTCCAAGGAGAGTTGAGCTGTACAGATAATTTTTGGTTTGCATTGATATTCCCCTCAAGCTTTTCTGGCATGTTAGCTTCTCTGTCATGATGTTCAGGCTGTAGCTTAACTGTGAGCTCCTACTCATATTTCCAGCAACCGTCAACACTACATTATTATCCATAGTAAACAACCATAGTGCTTTATGATGACAATTACTGACAAATTGGCAGACCTCATCATAAATTAGATCCCTCAGTAAGAGGAAGACACTGGGGCATGTAGAAGGAAATAGGGTGTACCACTGGGCACAAAGTAGGACTTTCCTGAGAGAGATCTGCTCCCCATCATGAATTGCATTCCACGTGTCCAGGCAGGAGATTGTGGTCCTCCTCTTCAGGAAATATTTATTCTGTAATGGAAGAGCTTTACAGGATAATAATGAATGCCCTGGGAGTTCTGAACCACTCTATGCACAAGTGTCTGCCTCTCTCAAAATAAAATGTTTCCAGAATCACTTTATTATGAAGTTTTCTATGACTTTTGTGGAGAAGATGCTTCCATCCCTAGTGCTGGAACCAGAGCTGGTTGTTCCAAAATCCAGTGTGATGGAGCAGCTTTGTTGCTGTATTTTCATTGCGCTCTCTCCCTTCTGCTGAGTGTATTTTATTTCTCTCTCCCTTCTCCTGAAGGCCTTGTGCACCAGTACAGGCCCTGGCACTGCCACCTGCCAGTGCAACGTGGGCTGGACTGGGGATGGGAAGGTGTGTGTGGCCATAGACAACTGCATGCTGGAGAGCAGAGGGAACTGTCACCTCAACGCTGACTGCGTCTACATCGGCCCTGGGCAGGTATGAGCAAAGCTGAGCAGCCTGAGGGTGCACTTAACGTTTCCTCAGCTGCTCTGAGGAATTGCCAGAGGTGACAACTGGGCTGGCCAGCAGCAAAAGCTGCTTGTCTGCTGCCAGGAACACGGGCTGCAGCTGCAGCCTCACCGTGTGCTGGCATGTGAGGTGCGCTGTGGGTTTGGGGCTGCTGCTCGACTCTGAGACTTTTATGCAGCAAAGGGAAGAGACTAAACTTTGTAATACAGCCTGGAATGAGGCATCAGTTGCTGCCTTCCCCTGGTCCCAGATCACAGCACTGAGAAGCATGAGCAGCTGTTCAGATGGTCTGTGGAGGAGCTGGCCCAAGAGTGAGGCATTTTAAGCCAGGAGGAAGGCACACAGGAGAGCTGGTTTCTCAGGGTGCTGCTTCTCAAGGTGCTCCTTCCCACTGAGCAAGGGGAGTGTTGCACAATGTGCTGAAAATAGGTACCAAATCTTTAACAGATTTTAGTGAGGTGAGATGTGCAAGGCTCTCCTAGCTGTCCTGAAAGCAGGAAGCTTTGAAATTAACTCCTTTCTTCTTTTTGCCATTCATGAAGTCTGTGTCGTTCCCTGAAAAATGGGAATAAAGGTGGAAACCATCATCTTGGAGTGACGCTCACAGACAAGCAGTGCAAGGGATCAAGTCACTTGACTTACCCAGGCAGGGTGTGCTGTGAGAGAGCATGATGCTCTACTAAGGAAATATCTCCACATTTCCA
This sequence comes from Scytalopus superciliaris, assembly GCA_013400415.1. Taxonomy (NCBI): domain Eukaryota; kingdom Metazoa; phylum Chordata; class Aves; order Passeriformes; family Rhinocryptidae; genus Scytalopus; species Scytalopus superciliaris. Next base: position 457,097 of record VXBX01006595.1, read on the forward strand.
GATCTTGAGGGACCAGGAAGAAAACTTGGGAAAATAAAAGAAGAATCAGTTTTGCTGCCATAGACCTTTTTTGCGTAGCAGATGAGGGCACTCTGATAGGTCTATAAATCTGAAATGTCTCTTTCTTGCAGAGCAAGTGTGTGTGCAAGAGGGGTTATGCTGGGGATGGCCACAGTTGTGATGCAGTCAACCCCTGCCTCATGGACAACGGTGGCTGCCACGACTTGGTGAGTAGCTAAAGAGCTGTCCCAGGGCTGGCACAGCAGTGGAGATTCATCTGCTCCCTGACAGAGGTTTTGCAGGCATGGCATTGAGAGAATTGTAAGGCTTTATGTTATGTCATCTTGCTGGCATGCCACTGAGGTGCTATAAAGGTGGATCCTCTGACTTCTGTGAGCTCACACAACCAAAGCTGTCACTTAGGCTTAGTAGTGGCATGAGGTGCACATTCAGTGACACCAGAAAGACATCAGGAGAAAGGTGCCTGTGTGTGCTGCTCTAGCCCAGGGTGTGGAAGGCCAGAGTTCAGTTCTGAGATAGGTGTAACAGTGCATCACCTGTGTTTGCTCTCTGATTTCCCCTTTCCTTGTATTTTCAGGCTACATGTGAGCCCCTTGGTGGAGGAGAGAGATCCTGTACTTGCTCTCAAGGCTACATGGGAGATGGCATAACATGCTATGGGGACATTCTGAAGGTTAGTGAAAAGCAAAGATCCTTTTGAGATTGGAGAGAACTGGCTCTGCTCCCACTTCACTTTGCTCTGTTACCTGAGTTGACTCCTTCTCCCAGCATCAGTCTGACAGCACAAGTGTATTTGAAGGCCACAGGGACAGAAGTGATGCCAAGACCAATTATTGCCAGTGAAAAAATTGGCAATAATCTCTAAGTTGATTCACCCCTGTGCAGGGTGCACCTGTCCTGTGCCACAAGTCATCTTTTCTTTGTTGTTGTGAAAGTTTTTCAGGTCAGAGCTTGCCAGGCCCATTTTGTGTCATTAGAAATATGAAAGGCCATTGTGGATTCAATCCTTCTCAGTGCTAAACATGAGCAATTGCAGATGAATTGTAAAGAGTTTATTTGGGAATGTACATTTAATGGCTGAAATTTGGTTCTAAGAGTCTCCTTACAATACGTGGTGCCTGTAACGGTTGTGAAGTGAGAGGAATGTCTAAGTCGTTATTGCCAGATTTGATATTGCAAAGGATTCCTTTTCCCTACCCTGAGTCCCCCAGCACTGCAACCTCTGCTTAGCAGGGGTAACTTTTCTGTTCTTCTATTTGGAAGGAGCTGGCCAGGAATTCCCACTTTGCGGGTTTCTACGACTGGGTTAAGGTAAGACCAGCCGTGGGATGCCCACACGGGTGAGTTCTGTAGAGGAGAAGTCTGTGAATGCTGCCCTTGGAGGAACAGCAACTCCATTTATCTTCTTCATTAGAAAAAAACAACCAAAAAAGCAGTAAAGGAGAAATTGTTAGAGAGCAGACATGTAGAAAAGCTGTGGACTTTGTGGTATGGTGAGGGTTCTAAGTGTGTCTTGAGGGCCTTGTTTCTGGCACAGGAGGAAGCTGGGGCTGTGTTATTACACTTAATTTTCATGGTTGTACTGTCTGTAAGTCCTGGCCATCAAAAAACAGCACAGAAGGAAAAGAAGAAAGGGTAGCATTATAATACTATTTTTCAGAAGAACATACTTTGAGAAGTTAAACTGTATGTTTGTTCCTTTTTTTGTTACTGCTTCCCTGTCTCTGGTATGGGAATAACAGAAACACTCCACAGACTGCAGCAAATCTGTGGAAACACATGATGATGGCTGGCCTTTAACTAAGCTTTAGCTCACCTGTCCTGCTGCATACACTGATCTTGCCCAGAATAATCTTGGTCCCTCCTCCAAGAGTGATGTTGAGGGTTCAGAAAGGGTTTATGGCTATGATTGAGTGGGTTTGGAGGGTAACTGCAGTATAAAACTAAGGCTTAAAGCAGGGTTTTCCCTTGGCAGTCATGCCTGGGAGAGCCAGGAGAGCCTGCTGTGCTGCTGTGGAAGACAAGCTGTCTTCCCACACATCCCTTTCACACGACTGAGAGAGTGGGATGGCTGTTGGTTGTATTTTGCAGTGTAGATGTGGCAGTGGCGTGTCTTATTTGTTCATTTTTGTGCTTTGGACAACAGAAATCTCTCTTCAGCATCCCAGCAGGAACCAATGTCACTGTCCTGGTGCCATCAGAGGCAGCTATCAAGAACCTGAGCAACACTGAGAAAGATTTCTGGTTGACCCCCTACATGCTGCCATTTTTAGTCAGGTATGAGGAGCCCTCCTGCCTTTCCTTGACTGGCCAAACAACAGTATCAGAGCCATGAACTGCATTTCTGCTTGTACATGACCAATAAGAAGTTATCTTGAGATAAATACAGAAGCAGATTTAAATATCTAACAGGCAAAGAATTTAGTGGGCATTTAAAACATAACACACCACAGGCCATAGAAAGTGGGCTTATTTTTCATGTATTTTCAGAGATTGTCCCTGTCATGTGCACACAGATGGCACCAGAACAAGTAATTCCCTCCATTGTTCTCACCACATACTTTACTTCATGTGAGAGACAGTCTTATCATCCTGGTATTACCAACATTTCCTTAATCTTTTCTTTACCTGCCTTTTTTCCCTTCAGGGCCCACTTTCTTGAAGGTGTCTTCACTGCTGAAAGGCTCAAAAAGTACGACAGGCCAGAATTACCCACTCTCAATCCACAGACCAGATGGCAGATAAACACCACGAGCAGTGTAAGGGTTTCTTACATAAGGCTCATGCACCAGTGTCAAATTTAACTGTTCAAGAGCTGCTGTTCCCAGTGGGGAGCCTGGGTGGGGCACAGATGCCCTCCAAAGCAGACATCTTTCCAAAACTATACTCACACTAACCATGTGCAACCTTGAATGAACGATATATTTGTTTTGAACTTGCCTGGCCATTTCTAATCCTTTTCCTTCTCCATCTGGTACTTCTGCAGGTATTAACCATCCAGAATGCAAGCATAGTTGTCAGTGACATCCCTGCCAGCAACGGCATTATCCATGTCCTCAGTAAGGTATGACAGTACATGTGACACTGGGAAACACTGCAGTCGTAGCAGCAGGTTTCTTGCAGCCTCTGTGATGGGGCCAAGGAGCAATACATGTCTCAACAGTTAGAAAGATATATAAAGGCAAAGATACATCACAAATCTTGACAGATGTTTCCTGTGCAGCACCGTTTAATGTTTAAAATATTTGTCTCCAGGACAAACAGGAGGGAAGTTCCCCTTCTCTTGGCTGAGAGAAGTGTTCAGGCTATTGCAGAATTGTGTAAAAGGAGGCCTTTTCTAATTGCCTCTCTTGCAAGCCGGGCAGGAGTTCAATGTGACTCCCCACAGAGTCTCTTGCCCACTTTTTCCTGCTTCTTCCACAGGTTTTGTTGCCACTTCAAGGAGATATCCCACCAAGTCCTCCTGGTCTGCAGGAACAGCTGGAGGCAGTGGCCTCATTCAGCACATTCAAGGAGCTGCTAGAGGTAAGCAGTTGAGGTGAGCCCTGCTGTCACTGTCAGAACTGGCTTTTGAGAAAATTCCCACCTTATCCTGTCCTGATGGACCGAAATTGGGACTGCCTGGTAAGGAAAGGGAGATCACCTGTTTCCTACCATTCAGGAATCTGGCAGGAAGGGCCTTCTGAGCAGCCAAAGAGTTATATAATTACAGTTAGATCTCTAGATCAGTGGCATGTATTACAGTGGAAGATGATGTGTCCATTGCAGTTGCTCTCATGCCTGTAACAGGGCAGAGGAACCCAGAGGAAAGGGAAGGCTTGTTCATATCTGAGAAGGAGCACTGATGTCAGCCAGGGTGAGGAGCAAGCAGTCAGATGTGTTTGAGTAGAAGTTGTACATGCCATTTAAAAGCATTTGCTCTCACCTTTGTAATTGATTTCATGTGTGGTTTGGTTTTTTGTGAGTATAAGAATAATGGCTAATGTTTCTGTTTGGATATTTTTTAGCAATACCAGCTCATTGGGAAGATTGAGTCCTCTGAAAAATACACCATTTTTGTCCCTGGAAATAATTCCATTGAGGAGTACTGCCATGCTGCCAATGTGACCCAGCTGGTAAGCTCACTGCTTGCTTGCAGTCTGGATATGTGCTGTGGGAGGGCAGGGGCATGTACACTGGCAAATAACAAACAACTTCAGTGGGTTTCATCATGGAGAGGAGACACATATCTGATGCTAAAAGCTGAGAGAAACGTGGTGCAGAATTGAGAGCATCTCCTGGGAGGTTGCAATGGGATCTGAAAAGAATATTGAGACTCCAAATGCTGATTACATTAACATGTAGATAGGTGACACAGCTTATTCCTTTTCCTGGCTGGCAATTTTCAGACTTCTGAAAGGTTTCAAAAAAAACATTTATGGCTTCATCAAATAACAAAATCATCCAGTGTGATCTGTCACTTCTGATAGAGAGTTACTAGGCTCTGTGGGGTAATCGGCTGTTATAGATGCTTAGGAACATTCCTTTTGCCATATCTCTGATTGAACTCTAGTCTAGGAAGTCAAAATAATCCTAACATTTGTATTTTTGTGGATTCAGGACAACGCAACAGTGCAGTACCATGTTGTACTGGGAGAGAAACTCTTGCCCACAGACTTGAGAAGTGGAGTTCATAAGAACAGCATGTTAGGGCTCTCCTACTGGCTCATGTTTTATCAAAACAGCACCCAGGTAAGGGAGGCAGACTGTTCTGCCACTTAAGGATCTGGCCTGACCTATCACTTTCTAAGGCTGGGTCTGGATACACCCACTTTTCATTTGCACACCCTTGCAAGTTTATGCTGTGACTGTCTGACAGCTGCCAAGCAATCTGTGCAACAGGAGTTTTCTTCATGCTGTTTTCTTCTCCTTTGCAGAAGTTTGTCAATAAAATCCCCTTGGATGGACAATTCCTGGAGACCAAGAATGGAATGCTGGTCGGGGTGTCACAGGTGCTCCAGATACAGAAGAATCGGTGCACTGCCAATACCACCACCATACAAAAGGTAATGATGATGACCAAGAAGCTGACCACCATTTCACAGGGTTTCTCCACCTGCTGAACCAAACTGATGGATAACAGACAACCTACCTTGTCTCTCCTCATGGATAAAGCAGTAGCTTGTGGTCTGACCCCAGATGAGCCTCATGTGAAATGAGCCATCCTGGAGACTTGACACCTCCCAGCCTCACATTCTGTATGTCTAATGCAGCAGGGTCTGCAGCTCTTGTGCAGATCACATTCAGTTCCCTTGCTGGGGCTCCCTCAGAATGGAGCAGGCTGATGCAGGGACTCCCAGATGCTCAGTTGTAGAAGGAGAATCCAGTCAAATTCTTGCATGCCATGGCCACAAGCTCCCCTCAAAAATGCTATCTGGTCTGCTTAGGGATCATGGCCAAAGTCCAGCCTGCATGTACCTCATGGCTCTTGGCCATCTGAAGATTTCAAGTCAGACTGAGGTATTCTGCCTGCTGCAGATCAGGAAAAAAGTATTTGCAGCCTTGCATGAAGGAACTCCAGGCCTAAAGAAAACCCTATCCAGCTCAGAGATTCAGGAAAGGTGTAGCATGTGATCTCTTCTTTTGGTGTTTTGAGCTATGGAGTTAAATATATCTTTGTCTCTGTCCCAGCCAGCAGCCTGTACAGCACCATTTGTGCTGTAATTCAGGATTAGTGTCTTGGTGTGATGTAGGTAGAGGGCACACATGTGACTTGTCCTGTTCTCTGTGCCCTAGTCAAGATGCGGCAAGTGTGAGAAGGGGATCAAGTGTCCTCCTGGATCAGTTCTTGTGGTGAGTCTTTCATTCATGTGACAGCTCACAGACTGTTTGCAGATAGTGCTTTGATGACCTTTTATTGCTCTATAGATGACACCTTGATACCTGAAAAAATGTGCCCTTGAGTCCTCTGTGACTCATTCATTACCAAGGTTTGTAAGAGAAAGCAAAAACCTGAAGGGAGGATCACAGGAAAAACATGGACGTGAATCATGAGGCTCTGTACAGAGCTGGCACCAGGCTTGGCCTGAATTTCAGGAGCCCTTTGGACCATGCCATGTAGGGAGTTTCCCCACTTACCAGGGAAGAATAAAGGTTCTTTTTTTTTTTTTTTTACCAACTTTCCCTGCTTGGGCCATTGGTTTGTTCACACAGATGGGCTGGTTGTGCCTGCAGCTTGTTTGTGAGTGACAAACATTTCCAGAGAGGAAAATAACTAAGCATCTCATCTCCATGCTGGCTGTGAATTGCCTAACAGCTACATCTGGCTTCTTAGGCTTCATTGCTTTACTCTAGGCCCAGAATTTTCCAATTCTTTTTTCTCAGTATTCAGACTGACATGTGCAGCGTGGATCTGACAGGTGACAAAACTATGTGGTGGCCTCACATCCAGGAATGCCCCATTGGTCTCAGCTCTAGACAGTCCAAGTGTTCAGGGTTGTTCTTGTAGGATACAAAACAAGAACACTGCCTTATGCACCAAAATGTACCTTGTTTGTCTAAATACTGTAATATGTTCTCTCTGTGTCTGTGTGAATTACACCCCCAGGAAATGCCAGGGAGCAGGAATCTCGCTCGCTGCGAACTGCGCTCTGGGGATGCAGGAATACTTGGCTGCCACTTCACCTGTGCCAAAGTTTCTCTGGTGAGAAAAACATTTGCCTCTGTTTTATTTTGACAAAAGCAAGATGGGTATCAGAAGTACAGACTGTGCTGAGGTCCTGGCTGTCTTTGTGCCACTGCATAGCTGAGGCTGGGCTGGGCTGGGAGTCGCTCTCCGTCCTGGAGATGGAGGGCACTGGAGCAAAAACAGACCTGCAGGAACATCTACACAGTGATGGATTGTGATCTGCTGCTTTGGTATTGTTGCTCTGGGTTTTGTCTTGCAGAGGAAGAGAAGGAGTTGAATGTTTGTAGTTGGGTTTCCTAAGGAAATGAGGCGTGAATGATGGTATTTTCCTTGTGTACGTGCCTTCCCGAATAACTGATGACTAATTGGAGCTGAATAAAAGGGAGGACCAGGTCTTGCATGTTGTGTTAAGTGTGTTGCAGCCCCTACCAGTTTTGTGAAAATGTATGTCTGGCATAAAACACTTGAAAAGGAAATGGTAGAAGAAAGACTTCTGTTGAATTTGAGGTCTAATAGGTATTGCAGCATCATTTGGAAAGTTTAATGGGAATGGGAGATTGAGGAGAAAGTAAGAGAGGGAACTGAACATACAATACTGACACAAAGAGCTTCAGTCAGCATTTGTACCTTGCTTGGCATTTCTGCATCCCTTCATTAGGTGATACTTCTTTTCATCTGTACTGTCCATCTTGGTCCCATCATGATTTCTTCCCTCCCAGATGCAGAAGGAAGTGAGAGCAGTTAAATTAGGCTTTGGGACCAAATCACCTTCTGGCAGCACCTCTCTCTGCCCAACAGAGAGACACAGTGGGGACACGGGCAGAAACCCCTGAAGGGGTGCAGGACTGAACATTTGAGTGACTCCCAAAAGGGCCAGTTGTGCTCAAGAGCAGTGCAGACCTTTACACAAAGCTCTGGGCAACAGAGCACCCTGTTTTAGGGTGTTCACTCCATCCCCCCCATGCCCATCTGGCCCTTCATGTGTTGTCAGAAATTATGGCTATCACATAGTTAAAGGAACAGAGTAGCTTCCCCAGTAAAGCTGTACCTCGTCTGTGCTGCACAGGCCGGCTCATCCCAGCTTGTCCTTGTTGCTTTTCCAGAGGTCCGTCTGCTGCCCCGGCTACTACGGACACATGTGTGAGATGTGCCCAGGGAAGCCAGGCCAGTGGTGCTCTGGGAACGGGGAATGCCAGGATGGCACCGAGGGCAGTGGAGAGTGTCAGTGCCTGGAGGGTTTCCACGGCACTGCCTGTGAAATGTGTGAAGTGGGACGGTACGGAGCTGACTGCAAATCAGGTGACTCCAATGGTTACTGTGGCTTGTCTCTAATGTCCTGCTTGCAAAGGGAGAAATGTGGCCACATCTCAGCTCTTGGGAGGGAAGGAATATCCCAGAATCCCTGAGACAGGCAAATGACTGGCAGGCCACCGAGAGAGGGACAGTGTGAATGAGTGACTGAGTGAGCACTTGTGGTCAGCCAGAGAAGTGGCCCCATTTTTCATCCTCAAGCCAAAGCATGTGCTGTGCTGCTCATCCTGCTGCCACACAAACTATAGAAAGTAGAAGTGGGTGGTCTGTTCCTGGGCTTTTTGGCCTGGAACTGAGGGAACAAGAGCTGATAACTCCTGTGACATTTTCTTTATGGCAGTTTGGCGTTGGATTAGGAACAGAGCAGCCAGAGAAATGGCAGCAGGGCTCTGCTTGTGAGACCTGCTTGGTTTGACAGTGATGAGTGTTTGTATTTCCCCTGCAGAATGTGCCTGTGACAATGGGATCTGTAACGATGGACTGCAAGGGGACGGGAGCTGTGAGTGCTTCCCAGGGTGGAAGGGCCCCACCTGCCAAGAGAGTACGTGAGTGTGAAGGGGCCTTTTTGGCAGAGAAGTCTGTGGGATCCTCTTTAGTTGCCAGAGCAGCTCTGTGCTAGCTGAGCAAGGTGACCACAGGTACATGTACTTTGCATCCCCCCAAAAGCTTTTCAGAGTATGCTCACTCATTCCTGCACAGAAGCTGCATTTGCAGTATGACTTGCCCAACAGCACACGAGCCCCTGAGTTCTTTGGATGAAATTCATACTGAGAAAAGCCTATCCCCTGCTTCCATCTCCACCGAGACTGAGGCACCACAATAACAACCCCTTGAGAGAGAGGGCTGGAAGCTTTCAGCCAGATTGGGTTGGCCATGACTCCTGTTCTGTGCCTAATAAGGAGGCAGGGCTTTATTTGAACTTCCAAAGGGCCTCGGTGTGTCTGCTGAGTTACTTTTTCTGCTCACAGATCTATTCATTTAGGTGAGCTCAGGCTGTAGTCTGCCATTATCAATAAATCTGTCATTGTGTGTTCAAAATAACATGTTGAAGATGGGTTTGGGATTGTGGTTAGCATTTGGGTAGGGAGAAACCTGAACTTCTAAATACTTTGGGATTTTACAAGTTTGCACATAAAGACTGATTTTATAGTGAAGTCAAAGGCTTTGGGGGCATTTAGAAATGGAAACTGAGTGGAGCTGTCCTATCTAGTGTACATGTAAAGCATGACAACAGTTCATCTTTTTTCTTTGAAAGGGTTAAAATCAAATGGCTCTGTATGTCTGGATTAACAAGGTTTGAGACCTTGTTTAATTCCTAGCAGTGTGGAGGCCTTTTGCAGGGTCCTTTTCTTTAGATGACAGAAATGACCCCAACAAGTGCTAAATTGAAAATGCCAAGTCACGTTTGTGTCTTCTCTTGCAGGAATCAGGATTGACCTATGCAATAACACTTGCCATCAAATGGCCAAGTAAGTGCAGACAAGGGACTGAGTCATCCCTGTGTGTTCATATGTGTTTTACTCAGAGGTGGTTCTGTGTTTAGGCCTTTTCAGAAGACTGGGAGAAGGTGCCTACTCATTAAAAATGCATAAATGTCACTTCCATTCTGGGAAGTCTTTGCTGCTGAGCTGCATCCCTTTTCCCCTTTTGTGTGTCTGAGCATAAATTCATTCCAAGTCCCTTCTGCATGTATGGATGGGAGAAAGCAGAGGCTCCAAGTTACTCCAAATCTGGCTTTATTCAAGGAGCAAATGAACTAGCTATTTGCAAGCCCTTTCTTCCCCTGCCAAGGAATGAAACAGGGCTGCAATGACTCCCTCTTGCTGCCTTCCCTGACCATTATCCATTCTCCTGTTTTGTGGCACCGGGACCCTGCCAACCCCTTCGTACAGAAGGACATGGATATGGTGAGGGTGCCCTGTGTGAAGTGCCAGGCCCTGGCCAGCATGACTAGAGTGTTTGGTGCTGTAAAGAAATCCACAGCACGTTCCTCCTGTGGTCATTGTGGTCTCTTGTACGTGCCAGACTTGTACTTGCTTCCCATTGACCAACTGAATCAGGAGGTGTCATCAGTGATTGTTTATCCCTTTCTTGTTTCAGTTGCCTCAATAGTTCCACAGATTCCCTACCTATGTGCTTCTGCTCTGCTGGCTACACAGGGAATGGGACTCACTGCACAGGTATGTCCAGCAAAGACAAGGTGAAATAAATGGTGTGATGTTGCCAGAGGAAAGACACTCAAATCCTTTTCCTCTCAGCCACCCACCATGAACTCTGCTGTGCTTTGGTAGAGAAGTTTTCCAGTCCAGAGCCTTACACAGGATGTTCTTGATGTTGCTAAAGCCTGTGAGAGAGGGATAAAAAGGCAGGCAAATGTAGGAGGGCAGTTCTTATTGCCTGTGGAGGGAGATGCACATAAATGGGTTGTATTAGTTCTGATATCACAGCAATGGTTACAAAGATACAAGAACTTTGACCATGAATCCCTGGAATATGGATGTTTCAATTCCCTAGAACTTTGTGCTGCTTCTGCTTGCTGGCCATTCTGAAGTCAGGTAGAAGCAGTGCATCAGTTGTGCCAAAAGGAGGTAGGATTTCTGGATACTGCTCCAGGGCTGCATTACAAATCTGGTCTATGTAAAAACAGACCAGTTAAAAAAAAAAAAAAAAGGCAATAAAATTGTAACAGTCAAAAAACTGGTAGCCATTCCAGTATCTTTTCAGAATTGTCCTTGTTGTAGGAGTTAGGAGGGGGAAAAAAAGAAAAAAAAACCACACATACTGACATTGTTCAGGAAAATATTTTTTTTCTCATGTAATCATTAGTCCTCAGTGAGCAAATGCTGTGAGGGAAAGACTTATTAGTCCAGTTTGGAGGTTACTTAAGCTCAGCTTACTTACTTGGACTGGCCACTCTCAGATCTGGATGAGGCTCCATACCCTTAAAGGGTGAAGAAACAAAGGGCATTTTACCAAAACGTGATTTCATTGAGGTGGATGATCCTTCTGGCACAGCTGATCGTTCCCAGGTGCTCTGAGCTGACTGTGCTTGTCTTGTCCGTGCTGCCAGAAATAGACCCGTGCGCTGTGGATCACGGCGGCTGCTCCGTGCACGCCGTGTGCACCAAAGTGTCCCCGGGGGAGAGGACCTGTGCCTGCAAGGATGGCTACGCTGGGGACGGCACGCTCTGCATGGGTGAGTGCTCAGCCTGTGCTCTGGGGAGGGCACAGCGCCATCAGCCGTGCTCCAGGACATCCAGGCTAAAAGCATTAGTGTTTTGCTGTCAAACCAGAGGAGCCCTGAGAGGTTTCTCGCTCTGATCCGTGTCAGGGAGAGGCCCAGAGGGTGAGGGCAGTCTCCCACAGGGGTGCTCTGAGATGAAGGTGGAGCTGGGGGACAGTCCAGTCCTCTCACATCCTTCAAAGCACACCCAGACAGGCATGGAATTTTCAGTGGGCGGATTTGTCACAGCTCAGAGACCCACATGTGGCAGGAGTAGAACTCGCAGTTGTATCCTATTCTTTTGTTATCACAAGACAGTTTCCCAGGAAAGTGTTTTCCAAGCTGGAAAGGTTCTTCCTGTTGCTTTCCCAATACCTCTTTGGATCACCAGTTCCCAGCTGCCTTGAGCAGCCCTCAGCAATAATGTGGCCTTATTGTTTTGCTGCAGAAATCGATCTCTGTCTCGAAAGCAACGGGGGCTGCCACGCCAATGCAGAGTGCATCAAAACAGGCCCCAAGAAGGTGAGTGTGTAGAATGGATGTCAGGACAAAATTATTATGGAGGTTGTCACAGCTGTGTAATTCTCTCAGAGATAGTCCTGTCCATTGCAGCGCCCTGCTTTGTGCTTACTACCCTCCACATAGAGAAGTTGCCTGGGATGAGCTTGGAAAGATTGCTGCTTCCATGAAAGCAGATGGTTTTGTTGGGCAGAGGCTGAATGCATTCTTGGGTTGTATTTGTTGTGGACACAAGCATGGTCATTCATGAATGCAGCAATGGGTGTTATAACACTTGCTTTCCACCCAGTGCAGCCACTGTGTGTTTTCTTCACTGGGTCCAAGTTTCACACCGAGGATCTGTTCTCCCTGCAGGTTGCTTGCAACTGTCTTCCTGGTTACAGTGGGGATGGTGTGAGCCAGTGCAACCCCATCAACTTGTGTGAACAGGTATGTCTGCATTTTGCTGCTACCACAGGTGAAGGCCATAGCCTTGAAGTGTTCCTTTCTCTCAGTAGTTAGCAGCAAGAATGGCACTGGCCTGGTTGTTCGGAGCTGTCTTGCCTTGTCACATTCCAGAGGGACTTCCCTGTGTGTTTGGTTTCCATTGTGCTGGTCACCTGGCACTCCTTCAGTGTGAAAACAGTGACACAGGGTTGGAGGCATGTGGGCTTTTTCCACTGTGTCTATTTTGTGCTCAAAAGCTTAATAGTAATCTGTGCTCACAGCATCACTGCCATTTCTAAGTGTCCCTCTGCACCATGGGGTTTGTCATCACTCTGGTTTCCAAAGTCAGGTGTGAAATGGGAGGGTTTGGTGCTGGAGAGCCCTTGACGATTTGGGTGAGGTCTTCTAAGGCACTAAAGAGGGGTGAGGAATGGTTTCCTTTCCACTGGGCTGGGTGTAGTTTGCAGCTCCCACATGGACGTGGCCATTCAGATTGTTGGAGATGCCCCTCCAAGGAGGCCTTTTGCTTTCCCTGGCAGAACAACGGAGGCTGCAGCCCCTTTGGGCTCTGCAAGTACACAGGGCCTGGCACTCGGAACTGCTCCTGCTCCTGGCACAGCATTGGAGATGGCTTCACCTGCCGTGGCAAAGTGCATCAGGTGAGAGGCATGTGCAGCACCCTCTGTGTTCCTGTCCCTGCAGCAAAGCACTCCCTCCCCTCCCAGTGTAAGGTGCCGGTGAGCTGATCTCAGTGTCACATCAACACGTGGGTGCTGTAGGAGTGGGGACAGGTGCTTTGAGGCAAACTCTCCATAAGTCATAGATGTGTTTGTTGTGCCAGCTGTGGGAGGGAATCACATTAGGGTGACTTTGTTCCAAAGGGAGCCATGCTGGGGACATCCTGCTGCTCTGTCAGCAACAATGGCCATGGGGCTGTTTGTGTCATGTTTTAGGCACATGGGAGTGATTATTTTTCCCCCCAAGGCAACTCACTTCTGCCCAGTGGGATGAGGGCAGGCGTCCCCTGTGGCCATGCCAGGACTTGGGATCCAGACTGTGTCCAGTTCTGTTGCCAATACAACGGCTATACTTGGACAAGCTGGTGACCTTTTCAGTTAATGGCAAATAAAATCTGTCATCCCCATAGCAGAGCCAGGAGAAAGGAGATGTGTGCTTCTGTGCTTGTGTGCTTCTGCTCCTACTGAAAGTTAGTGTGGTAAGGAGAGGGAGTTTGCCTTGCCAAGATATGTCTGCCCTCTGGATAGAACTCCAGAACTGGTAGTGGCAGCACAGTGAGGTTAAAGCAGAGGTTTTGTGAAGCACTCAAGGTTCTCATGAGCAAGGGGCAGTTACCTATAAAGATCACTATGGTGTGTCAGGAGAACTGGTGTCTTATAAGGGTGGGAGAGTGACCTGCAGTTGAAGGAATAGGTCACTGTGCTGGCTGGGGAGGAGCAAGTGGAAGGGACTCTGCTAACATCAGCTGTTTCTCTTTGTTTAAGGAGCTTGGAAGGATTCCTGACTCATCCATGTTCTTTAAGATGATACAGGTTAGTAACAAACAGCCTTGTCCTTGTCTCTGTGTAGTGTAAATACCACTTTTCTGCAAAGAGCCTTGCTAACTGGAACCGTATTTTCTGTTTCCCATCACACAACACAGGCAGAAAGCATCAAAGAACTCAGTGGGGCAGGACCTTTCACTGTCTTTGTCCCACAGACGGATTTCATAGGAAACACTACAACAGTAAGTGTCCTCCCATCCCAGGCTCTGTCAGGTGTTTCACAGCTCCAGTTGTGGCAGTATCCCCTCTGGGACTGTTCTGCCCAGTGAATTGAAGCAAAGGGGCTGCACCATGGAGGGTTAAAGGCATCCCCCATTCTCCATCAGTGTAAGAGCAGAAGTTTGGAGGCATCTCACTGAGGAGACAGACTGGGCAGAGGTGGACATGGCTCCTGTTGTAAGGAGACCCTTACTGGAGGCCCTGTCTCATGGTGCTGTGTCAGATCAGTGATGTGTGGTGACTTTGATTGCTCATGGCTATTTTAGGGGCTTCCAAGCATCTGTGGCAAAGATCTCTTATGCCTTCTCTGTGCCCCAGGCCCTGCCACTCCAGTTCCCTTCCTACTATTGCCAACAAGTGGGATATTTGGGGTCAGTGGAGACCTGTGGGGAGAGAGATCCCTATTACTGACTCTGTGAACTGGGTTTTTAACCAACAGCTTTTTGGTGTCAATGTAATGGAATATCCTAATCCCATCACTGACAAGTCCTGCCATGCAGTTTCACACCACTAGTCCCAACTTTTTTCTCATGGGCTCCTGTGTACCCATTAAAGGAACAATTCCTAAAGGTCACATATCCCAGACGTCACTTCCTCAAGGCCACTTGTGGTCATTAGTCCTTCCTCAAAGGACCTAAATGCTGGTTTTGTCAACCTGGTTGAAATTTTCCAAAGCTCTTTAATTGTTTGGTGCATTCCCTGTGTTTTGGAGGGACTGGCTTTCCTGCAGGGATGACTCAGAGGAGCTTTGGGCAATCCAGGTTTCCCTCATCAGGGCTGGGGGCCCTGCATGCAAGGCAGAGTGCATTAGTGTGACCTGTGTTTTCTGTCTGTAGTTTGAGGAGTGGAAAAGCAGAGGTCTCCTCCGGGACCTTCTCCGCTACCACATGGTGGGTTGCCAGAAATTGCTCTCCAGTGACCTGGAATCCCAGGAGTCCCTCACGTCTTTATCTGGTCACAAAATAAACATCACAGTGAATGAGGTAATTCCCTTCCCTGTCCCACTTGTCAGGATGTCCCTTCTGCTGTCATTGGAAGCTGCTGTGGCTGTGGCAAGTGGCTTGCCCAGGGCTCACAGACAGCTCTGAGGGCAGTGCCGTGGCTGTGAATGCCCCATCACATCCCCTCTCCCGCAGAATAGCATCTCTCTCAACGGGGAAGCCAAGGTGGTCACGAGTGACATCATTGGTGTGAACGGGGTCATTCATTTCATCAACAAGATCCTCATTCCAAGTGACCTGGTGGACCGTAACATTTCCTCCAAGCTCTCACGGGTAAGGTGAAGCTCTAACTGTGTCCTGCTGTGGGGAGGACAGGGCCAGGATCTCTCTCCCAACAGCTCTGCCTCAGCACAAGGCTGTGTGGGCTGCTCTTCTTCCCTGTTCCCGACTGTGTAGGGGTTGTCTGAGGGCATGGATTTGGCTTGTGAAGGTGACAGCATTTGTGCCATAGCCATATTTGGAACAGAAGGAGCCTTATCCATCACTAAGGAACAACAGTACTGGATGTAGGTGTGGGGATCATGTCCCATGCCAACCATCACACTCCTTTTCCAACACAGAGCAGATTGCAGCATGAGATTGCCAATGTCTCTCTGGTACTCCTCAAGCAAGCACTAGGAGTTTATAAATCCTGCATTTTACAGAAGATAACACATTTTCTGTGCAGCACAACAGGGTGCTGGAATTTGTCCCAGCTCCTACCATAGCAGCATCTGTCCAGGATGAATCAGAAAAGCAGGGGCTGCCAAATGCCAGCCCTTTCCAGGTCAAATCATCAGCATGATGGTGACAGAGATAAACTTGTGTTTAGCTGCTGTAGTTGTTAACTGTCTGGTTTCTCCACTGTGTTGCTGGTCCTGGAGGGGGAACCCTAAGTGACGGTTGTTTGCTTTCCTCCCTCTGCAGCAGAACATCACAGAGGTGGCAGAGGCCTTTGGGTACACCATTTACAGCAAGCTGCTGCAGGTGAGCAACCAAACCTGGGCTGCTCTGTGGGGTGGTGATTTGTGTGTTTGCACCTTCCCTTTGGGGCCTGTGGCATTTCCTTTGTATCCCCTGTTGTCTCGGACAGGATGCAGAGCTGCTGCCCCTGGTCAGTGACCCCCTGCACAGACCCTTCACCATGCTGTGGCCCACAGATGATGCCTTCAGTGCCCTCCCAGAGGACCGGCAGAAGTACCTGTACCGCCGGGAGCACCGGGACGTGCTGGCCTCCTACCTCAAGGCACACATGATCAGGGACACAAAGGTAAACGTGGCAGCACACAGGCTGCTGCCTCCTGAGCACACATGTGGCACCACTGCCTGCCTGTGGTTATGTCAGAGTGACCCTGCCCCAGTATTGCTGCTGTAGAACATCCAGCATATCTGCCGTCTAGAGGAGACCCAAAGCTGTTTGAGGCAACTACAGCTGCATTGTGGATCTCTGGGGGCTGAGTTGGAACCTTCTGTTACCAGGTTCCTGGGGAGGCCACATCTTTCTCTACAACTCCCTGACAGGAAGGTGTAGCCAGGTGGGAGTTTGTCTCTTTTCCCAGGCAACCAGCAACAGGACAAGAGGGCACAGTCTTAAGCTGTGCTAGGGGAGGTTTAGGTTGGACATGAGGAAGGAATTCTTTACAGAGAGAGTGATCAGACACTGGAATGGGCTGCTCAGGGAGGTGGTGGAGTCACCGTCCCTAGAGGTGTTTAGGAAGAGACTGGATGTGACACTTAGTGCCATGATCTAGTAGGCAAAGTGGTGTTGGGTCAAGGGTTGGACTTGATGATCTCAGAGGCCTTTTCCAACTGAGTTGATTCTGTGATTCTGAGTGTCAGTGCAACACTCACCAACAGGCTCTTGTCTACCGGGGCAATAAACAAGGGAAAAGTCCAGCTGAGCAAAATCAGGGCCTGCTTTCACACACTGGTCTCCTGCTGTTCAGGAATGTGGGACTAACCCAGCACAGTCATGCTGTGCCACCCACACCAGCTTCACATACTGCCACCCCTCTGAGTGTGGCTGCTGACCCCTGTCCTTACCATCCCATTGGTATGAACTGCCAGTTTTGCCTGTCTCTCCCTTCACATCCTTCTTTTCCCCTTAGATTGTTGCTGGTAACGTGCCCCAAGTGGAAACCATTCGGACCATGCATGGCTCCACCATCTCATTCAGCTGCAGCAAAACCCACGTGGTGAGTGTTGGCAGTGCCAGGCTTGGCTTCCACAGAGGAAGTGTCCCTGAGCATGGCCATGGAGCAAGTGGTGCTTCTGGCAGGAACTGAGCACAGAGCTGGGGTGCTTGCAGGCTGGGACACCCCCTTCCCCTGCCTGCAGCTGAGCTGTAGAGAGGTTCCAGATGTTGTCTCCAGCTCCCAGGGAAGTGTGGAGGTGTGTGGTACTTGCACATACATGTCACCCATGACCTGGTTGCAAAGCCACCCTTGTGGTGCCACAACCTTGGCAAGTGTTGGACAGAGGCCATTCTTAGGAGATGTGGCCATGAAAAGTGTTATTCAGGAAGGGTGGTCCAGGATGTGAGCACAGAGATTTTGGGCAGCTCTTGGGGTGATTAAAAAGTCATGGCAGCCAAACTTTTGGGGGACGCAGCCAGGATGTAGGTTGTGCTGGACTCACATGATTTTCTTCCTCTTTTAGGGGGAGATTCTGGTGGGGAATGGTGATGCCACCATCATCCAGAGGCACATGGAATTCAACGGGGGCATCGCTTATGGCATTGATAGACTGTTGGAACCACCAGATCTGGGATCTCGGTGTGATAAGTTCAGCTTTGTTGAGCTACAGGTAAGCACCTGTGATGTGGTCAGTGAGGACCTGTGCCCCCCACGCAGTCCCATGCCTGGGAAGAGGGATGTCGGGAGGGCTTGCTGCTCTTCCTTGGCAGAGCTCGGAGCCGGCGGGAGAGGCAGCAGCACCTGTTGAGTTGTTTGAGGTTTCTTTCTCCCCTCCACAGGGATCTACAGAGAGCTGCGGACTCTGTGGCTTCGAGCCACCCTGCCCTGCTGGCTCCGTTCAACGGGTAAAGCTCACAGCTTTGTCACCAAGCAGGCCTCTTAGGGGACTGATGACAATACCCACGTGCCCCTCGTGTTTTAGCAGCAAAATGAAGGCCCACCTGCATGTGGCGAGTCCCTCAGCTCAGTCACATTATCTGTGCCTTACCGCAAGGCACGCAGTCCCATAGGGCAGGACCTGAGATGACAAAATATGGGGTTTGGGGGCTCCCGTGGTCTTTGCTTGGTCAGCCCTTTTATGGGTGCCGGCGGCTGTGGCCGTGTGGGTAAAGCCGCCGCCCCTGGATCCGTGCTCCTTCTCGGAAGGATGCCGGTTCGAGTCCTGTGGGTCTCGCTCTCTGCCAACTTCGTCCGGGCTTGCCCCGGCCAAGGCTTAGAGTGTCCCAGGGCTAAAGGGGGTGGGGCCAGTTCCGCGCACGCTGAGCTCCACGTAATAAATCCATTCGCGCAGGCATAAAAAGCATCGTCGTTCGCGACGGCTAGCCACACACACACCTTTTATGGGTGGCAGTGGCTGCAGAGGCCCCTCCAGCAGCACTGGGGGTGGCTCCGGGTGCTTTAGAGCAAAAGAGCTCAGCCTGGTCACTGGGGATGGATCAGGGATCCCATGGAGAGCAGCCTTGGGAGGCAGTGGTTGTGCCCCATTCTCACTGTGGGCTCCTGGCATGTCCCTGAGGTTCAGCTGTGGCTCCTCTGTCACCAGCCCCATTGCATGTTAGGAAGCCTCTGTTACTTGCCATAAAACTGAATGAGTGGTACAAGAAAAGTCAAGGTGAGTTGTCAGGGACCAATGTGGCAAACTGTGTGTTTTGCCTGTTCCCTCACAGGGGGAAACCAGGCGCTGCTACTATTACGGGAACCACCTGCTGAGGAACACCTTCCTGCTTCACCGCAACTCCCTGTTGCGGCCGTTGTGGCCACACTCCCCGTGGGACCCCTTCAGGAGACACTTCTCTTCCAGGGGGCCTCTGAGACGAGGCTGCAGGAGGAGCTGCGTTTCCAGCCAGTGGATCCCCCAGTGCTGTGCCAACCACTATGGCCGAGACTGTCGGGGTAAGAGCCTTTCCCACCCCAGCCCTTTGTCCCGTGGGAAGGTGGCATTACTGGCTCAGTGCAGATGTTTTGTGTCCATGAATCTGCTTCCCTGGAGAAGGGTGGGCAAAACCCTTGTCAGGGAGCCCCAGCCTGTAGAGGGTGCAGGGAACAGTCCCCTGGAAGTGTGTGTGGACAGTATCATAACAGGGAATTCCCTTTCCTTGGAAACCTCTTATCCCCATGGAGAGCCTTGGGCACAAGGGTGCAGGGGGGTGGCTGTCAGACATGTCACTCACCCCTGCACATTGCCAATGCTCAACCATTCCCTGGCATCTGACATGGGCAGGTTAGTATGGGGTGCAGACCCATCTCATGGCAGCAGAGGGTCTTCCCAGGCTGGAAGCCATTCCAAATTTGACTCTTTTGCCCCCATTCCTAAGGTTTACACCCATGGGATGTCCCCAGCACTCACTGCCGAGCTGTCTGAGGTCTGAGCACCCCGTAAGCGGCAGCTCAGGTGGCACCTGCTCTGCAGGCTCAGGGTCCCTTTGTCCCCTCAGCCTCACTAAGGTGTCCCCTTTGCAGTGTGTCCAGGAGGGCTGGAGGCGCCGTGCAACAACCGCGGGACCTGCGACGACACCATCGGCGGCTCGGGGAGGTGCAACTGCAGCCAGGCCTTCATCGGGAGCAGCTGCGAGCTGTGCGCGCCCGGCCGGTACGGCCCCGAGTGCCGAGGTACGGGGCTGGGGCTGCCTATGCAGGGGTGGTATGGCACAGGCAGGTGCTGGGCTCACCCCCAGGCAGCTGACAGCACGGAGTCTGTGCTGCCACGGTCCCCACAGCGCTCGGGTCACACCTCTGGGGCTGGGCATGTCCCTCCCTGGGGTCTTGCTGGACAGACAGTAATCCAGCTGTAGTTGGACAAGGCTGGATGGCACATGCTGGGCACTGTGGGCAGTGCAGCCAGGCTGTTGATGGCCTCACCTGTGTGGCCACAGCTCAGAGCCCCAGGCTGGCAGGAAAGCATTAGGATGTATTTTGAGCCAGGAGACACTTAAGTTGTGATGGACCCTGTACAGAAATTCCATCTCCTGACACATTCTCAGCAG
Organism: Scytalopus superciliaris; assembly: GCA_013400415.1. NCBI lineage: Eukaryota > Metazoa > Chordata > Aves > Passeriformes > Rhinocryptidae > Scytalopus > Scytalopus superciliaris. The sequence continues at coordinate 477,204 of VXBX01006595.1, forward strand.
GGGCCTGTGCCCATGTGAGACAAAAGCGAAGGGAAGGAAGAGAGTCCTCCATCCTCCCACCCCAGATGGGGTCTCCAGGAATGTTTCTGACAGCTAAATGTTTGCAGGGATTCAGTGAGAAACACATACCCAGAAATGCCCAGGGGGAGAGGAGTGATGGGGGTTTGTGGGTGGAGAGTCTTCCCCTCCTCTGTGAAGGGTGCTTGTTACAGAGAGGGACGGCGCTGGCAGCGACAGGAAGGGCTGTATGTGCTGCGTGCCCACCTTCATACCTGCCCACATGTGCCACATTTCTGCCACGTGTCTGTCCTGTGGCCTGAGCGTGGCCTTCCCTGCCACCAAGGCAGGTGCTGTGACTGTGTTTGTCCCCTCCTCACAGAGTGCAACTGCACCGAGCATGGCGTGTGCAATGCGGGGCTGCACGGCGATGGCTTCTGCTTCTGTGCCGAGGGCTGGGCTGGAGACCGCTGTGAAATCAGAATAGGTGAGGGATGCCAGGCCCCACCACCTGCCACTCCCTGGCACCTGCTGCCATAGGGCTGCTTTTCCACTAGCTGGGTAGTTTAAGCAGCCGCTCAGAAATGTCTCCAAAAAGGAGCTCTCGGTTGTGAGGCTCATCCTGAGATCTGTTGAATTTCACAAGGGTTTGGGGTGATGAGAAGGAGGAAATGTTTACTGGACCGTGAAGAAGACCCTGAGCTCAGAGGTGCACCAAGAAGAGTTTGAGCCTGAGGTGGAGGCCTGAGGTGTATCTGATGGAGTAACAACCCTTTGTGTTTGGGCAGGGCACCTGCAGAAGAGAACAGGGAGAGGGAGCAAGTGGGAGTGTGGGGTGGGGGGTGGTGGTGGCAGCCATGCCCGTGTCACAGCCCTGAGATCCCCCTGACCTGCCTGTGTTGTGGTTTCAGTGGTGACACCCACGTGCTCCCCACCATGCCACCCCCAGGCCGTGTGCCGCGCCGGCAACCTCTGTGAATGCAACCTGCACTACGAGGGGGACGGGAGGACATGCTCAGGTACAGGGGGCCAGGGGGCTGGGCTGGAGGGGGGCTGAGCCAAGGGGGGGAGTGGGGGCAGCATGGCAAGGTGACCATCTCCCGATGGCCACGTTGGGGTGACGACTGGCAGGGCACCAGGACACCTCGGGGGGGGGGTTGTAGCTAAGCCAGCAGTGCCTCTCCCCCCGCAGTGATGGACATGTGCAGCCAGGACAACGGGGGCTGTGCCCGGCACGCGCGGTGCTCCCAGCAGGGCCTGAACGTCTCCTGCGCCTGCGAGCCCGGCTATGGTGGCGACGGCTACGCCTGCGAGCCCATCGACCGGTGTGCCGACGGCAGGAACGGGGACTGCAGCCAGCACGCCTCCTGCATCAGCACCGGCCCCGTGAGTGTGCCCCCGGGCTGGGCAGAGCTGCTGCCGCCCCAGTGATGTGACAGTGTCCCCCCTGCTACAGGCCCCTCCTCTCCGGTCCCCTCAGCTGCTGAGCTCTCCTGCAGGTCCTTACCCCCCAACAGGGGCCATGCCCTTGGTCTGCTCTGCTGTCTGGCTGTGGGAATTGTCCTGGGGGTGTTAGGCTGAGGCCCTTTGTCTCCATTCCTCTGTCTAAGGGACATAAGATGTGCCAGTTGTGGTGTGTGGGATATTTTAGGGAATCTGGGATGGTCCTTCAAGGACAGTGCTGGCTGTTTTTGCAGAGGAGCCAAAGCAGATCACTGCAGGCCAGAAGAGGGGACTGGCATCATGATGTAGTGCAAGAATAAGGAGCCATGCACCTCACAGCTCAGCTCAAACAGCATGTGACCAGGAGACAGTGTGACATTTTCTGGGTGTAGGGGTAGGACAGACTCTGTGTGGCCTTTCCTAGCTCTGTCAGAGTCCTGGCAGGCTCCAGAGCCTTTCTGATGGCTCATTCCCATCTTCACAGGGATACAGGGACCCCCAGCTGGCATCTGTGTGTTTGCACTCACACAAATGCCACCCTCTCTTTGTGGTGCAGAACGAGCGGCGCTGCGAGTGCAAGCGGGGCTACATCGGTGACGGGATCCAGTGCCTGGAAGAGGTTGTGCCCCCCACAGACCGGTGCCTGGGGGACAACGGGCAGTGCCATCGGAAGGCCATCTGCACCGACCTGCACTTCCATGGTGAGTGTGCTCAGCCCCACAGGGCCACGAATGGTGTTCCAGGCAGAGGTCACGCTCCCTTATCCTTCACCTGCTGGCTGGGGCATCCCTCAGGAGAGCTGGAGGGTGGTGGGATGGACAAGGGGATGGGGACATTCCCCTTTCCCCTGTATGTCACATGGTGGGGACAAGCCATCCTTGTCTGCTCCCGTGCCTGTGAGATGGCCTCTGGTGGGTTGCACTGCCAGGAAGCTCAGAGGAACCCTCTCCCTCACTGGTGCCTTGTCCACATCCCAGCCTCTGCCAGCAGTGCTGCCACAGAGACCGACATGGCTGCCTGGGGAGGTGGCTCAGTCTTTGCTGTGCTGATCTCCCGGGCCTTGGTGTTTTGCAGATAAGACCATGGGCGTGTTTCACCTCCAGTCACCCCGAAAAAAGTATGACTTCACCTACGAGCAGGCTCAGGAGGCCTGTGCTGCAGAAGGTGCTTCCCTGGCCACGTTCCGGCAGCTCGCAGCAGCACAGCAGGTCAGGGCAGGGCTGGCTCTGTTGCCCTGTGGGGTTGGGACAGGCAGGGCTTTTCCCGGGGTGACACGTGGGAGGGTGACCCCTCATCCCCTCAGCCAGGCCCTGTTTGTTCCATCTACAGCCATGAAACCAGCACAGCTGGTGGGGATTGCAGTCACACTGGGGTGAGATCTGTGGCCGTGCCCAACCTTTTAGGTGTTGGGGGAAAGGTGGATAAAGCTGCACAACAGGAATGTGCATCAGGGCCCAAAAACCCCAGCAAGTTATTCCTTTGAATCTAATCATTGATTTTCCTCTGGTAGATGGGATTCCATCTGTGCTTGGTGGGTTGGCTGGACAATGGCACAGCTGGATACCCCACGGCCTACCCCAACCCCAGCTGCGGGTCCAACCATGTGGGCATTGTGGACTATGGCTCCCGAAGCAACCTGAGCGAGACCTGGGATGCCTTCTGCTACCGGGAGAAGGGTGAGTGGCACCAGCACCTTCCCTGGGCACAGGAGCTGTGTCCTGGCAGCAGGCAGAGCTGCCCTTGGAGCATGAGGCACGGGCAGGCACATCCCCCTCTCCCCAGGGCCTGAGGGGTATCCAAGAGCCAAGGGCGGGCTGGTAACACCTTGGCTTTCCTTTGCAGATCTGACCTGCACCTGCCGCGATGGGTTCGTGGGCGATGGGTACTGGTGCAGCGGGAAACTGCCCGATGTGCTGGCAGACAACGAGCGCTTCTCCACCTTCTATTCCGTAAGGGATGCCCTCCTGCCTCTTCAGGAGGCAGCAGCTGGCAACGAGGCACAGGGAGGGAGGAGCCACAGGAGGGAGGAGGGGTGGTTTGGTCTCTGTGGGGGGTAGAGACTACAAACACCGAGGGGTTTCCTTTCCTAGGCTGGGGAAGGTGATGGCATTGCACTGCTGCCAGTGTGCTGATAGAGATCTCCCATCTTTTCCAGATGTTGCTCAGTTTTGCCAATGACACAGAAGAAGGACTGGATTTTTTATCGTATTTGTATGATGACTCTGCTCCCAAAACTCTCTTTGTCCCGCTGAATTCTGGCTTTGCAGACAATGAGGTAAGCAAGCAGGGATGAGCAGCCACTCATGCATGGGATGAACTGTCAGAGCCAGAGGTGTGAAATAGTCCAGGGAAGAAGGAGGAATGTGGGTCAGAGGGGGGACCACTGGAGGATTCCAGTCCAACCACTCCTTCAGAAGAGCCATTCAGGTCAAGTTGTTCAGAGACTTCTCCAGCTGAGCTTTGACAACTGGCAAGTACTCCCAGCTCTGCATAGTATCCTGTGCCGTGTTGTCCATGACTGGAGCTGGCTGTGGCCATGGAGAGGCTGGGCTGGGGGGCTGCACAGCAGCAGGGAAGGGGTGGGACCACCTCAGCTGTTTCTCATCCCTGTGCACTGTTGCATTTTCAGACTCTGACAGGAGAAGAACTGAAGCTCCACGTGTCATCCAGCAACATCGTCCTCTTCAGCTTCAACCTCACAACAGGCACCATCATCCCGTCCCAGTCAGGATATGACCTCCACGTGTCAGACCTCCCAGTGGGCAACAGTACAGAGCACTCAGTAGGTTTAACCTCAGAAGAGGACAAAAAACCAAACCTACAAGTTCTCACCCCATCTCTTTTGAGACAGGGAACAAGGGGGAGGCTTTGTGGTTGGGTGCCATCATCTCTGTCCTGTGCTGTAGAATGCCAAGGGGATCAATGACACCATGATAGTGGAGTGGGACATCATGGCTTTCAATGGCATCATTCACGCGATTGCAGAGCCCCTGAGGATCCCGCCGCCCGTCGTTCACCTCGGTCAGGTCAGTCCGGGGAGGGCAGTGCTGGAACAGCAGGGATGGAGCGATCCAGTCACCCCAAGGCAAGGGCTGGCTCCTCCTCTGCCCCGTGGTGCGGCCCGTTTTGGGTGTGCTGTCCCTGGGGGCCGTGCAGCCCCCGAGGAGCGGCGCGGGGCTGACGGTGCCGCTGTTGCGGGCAGGTGAACGGCGCCGCGCGGGGCTCGGGCTCGGTGGCCGCGGGGACGCTGTCGGGGCTGTGCCTGGCGATGGCGCTGGCCCTGGGGGGCGGCCTCGCCCACCGCTGCGTGAGGAGGCGGCGGCAGGACGGGCAGTTCGGCTATTTCCAGGTAGGGGTCGGGCGGGGGTCCCGGGGCGG
>VXBX01006595.1:482674-509331 GCA_013400415.1 Scytalopus superciliaris
GCTTCCTCTCCCTCAGCTGCCCCTGCACTGACACCACCAGCCTCCCCAGCACTCAGGGCTTACCTGCTGCACAGACACTCTGGGCCTCCTCCAGGCTCTAACCCTTGTCCCATCCTACATGCTCTAATATCACTATTAACACCTTTTTGCTGTCCCTCCTCCTGAGGAGGCACCACAGGGCTTTGCATGGCCACACTCCCCTTTCTGACCCACCACACCCAGCAGCACGTCACACCTGTACCCTCCCTGGACATCCTCAGCAGCCTCTCCATCCACCTTAGGCCACAGCTCAGCACATGGGTAGGAGGCCACCACCCCTGCACCTCCCCTGAAGGGCCAAACACATCCCTCTGCAACTCACAACAGGCCACCCTCCATCAGTTACCAAAATACTGATGTCCCATGGCACCAGACCAAAAATACCAGCAGTGCACAGCCCTGAGCTCACTCAAAAACCTTACCTCAAGACCCTGTGACCTACTCCCACACCCAGATCCGGCACATCCTGCACAGCTACCTGAGAGTTCCCTGCCAGAGTCCCCAGCTGGGCAGACCAGTCTGGTGGGGAACAGGAACATGCTGAGGGCTGCTGGTACCAGTTCTGGACAGGTAACGCTGCTGCTGCTGCTTTGTCATCCATGCTGGGCTTTACTGGTTGCCCAGTTGGCAGCCCTGACCCCTCCCTGGATCTGTGGGCAGCTACAGCCCTGACATCCCTTGTCACCCCTCGTGGGTGTGGCACTCACCAAGCACTGGAGCTGTGGGGCTCCATGGCTGAGACACGTCTCTGGGCACAGAGCAGGGAGTGGCTGTCCCACCATCAGCACTGGTTCTCCACGGCACCTGAGAGGGCGCCCTGCGCACGCCCCCAGCCTCTGTGCACCCTACAACGCACCTCAGGGAAAGGGGTGGAGCCAGTGAAGGGAGAAAAATAAACACACCATCTACACACCTACGCGAGTGTCAAACGCCCTTTAGTGGTGGACAGAGGTGCTGCTGCCTGCCCTGCTGGCCCCTCAGCGGATGTGCACCATCTCCTCCAGGAAGGGGGTTTTCATGCAGCCCGTGCAGAGCTGGTCCATCCAGAGCGGCGCCTCGTGCTGCAGGGGGGTGCGCCGCGGGTAGAAGGTGAAGTTCACGTCGTAGTTGAGCAGGCAGCTGATGGAGGCCATGTAGATGTCAGAGAAACGCACCAGCCGGCGCGAGAAGTACGTGGGGTTGTGGAAGGTGCGGAAGATGCTGCCGAACTGGGGGTTGAACAGGTTCTTGGTCAGCGACCTGAGGGGAAGGAGAGGGTGGTCTGTAGGTAAAACTGTGGTCACAGATTCTTCTCCCTCCGCTCCCCTTATCCCTGGGCCACCCCATGCCCAGAGGCATGAGGGGTTTACCCTAAATACCCTCCCCCCAGGCAGACCAGTCCCTGTGCAGGGAGACTGCAGTGAGTATTCAGTGCGCTCTTACTCTAGGCAATGGCAGGAGCTGCAGTAGCAAGACAGCCCACCAACCCCACCCAGCACTGCCCTTTCTCACCCTGCCTTCAAACCAGCCCAGCTCCCAGGCTCAGGCCTGCACTGCTGCACCCCCCTCACCCCACGGCAAGTGACAGCAGGGAGGACCTGAATCCAGCAGCTGCAGCACCACTGTCCTCACAGCAGGTTACAAAACAGGCCTGAGAGACACTGAGTGAGGGGGGACAATACTCACCTGATCTCCTGTCGTTCCTTCATCCACTCCAGCAATACTTGCTTCGACTCTGCATCCTGATACATCTGCAAATACAGCAGCAGAAAGCACCGTGTGCATCATTCCTGCAGGCCACACCCCAGCTTCCCCCCAGTTTCCACAGTGACTCACAAACCCAGACCCCCCTGTACCAGGAGGAGGATGAGGTATTTTTGAGAACTAGGCAAGGTCATACATCCCCCCATTCCCATGCTAAGGCCAAAATGCAGAGTCAGAAGGCAGCACAGGAGCTGTCCTGCACAGCCAGGAGCTGTTTACCTGCATTCTCTCCAGCAGCCCTGTCAGAGCCTGCTGCCAGGTCAGGGAGTGCATGTACTGCTCCGTGTTTATGATGCGGATCTCGGTCTCCAGCTCAGGAACGATGGCTCCAGTCCTCCAGCCGTGACGCAGCATGAGGTCCTGGAGGTCAGAGTGAAAAAACAACCAAGAATTCAACATAAAGCAGGAAAGCCAAACACAGCCCTGGTTTCCTTGAAGAGTGGTCTTGTTCCCATTTTGGATTCTCAGGGGACAGCCATCCCTGGCCTGTGCCAGGAACAACCATCTCCTGGCCACAAGGATCAGCTGTGAAGCACCCAGAAATGTGCTTGCCTCTGCCTGACAGCAGCCTGTGTGTCCTGTGTGTGCCCCAACAGCCTGCAGAGCACCCAGCACAGCCCTGCCTTATCTCCAACCCAGCTGCAGGCACAGGGGCTTGTTCCCACCTCACTAGAGAGCAGAGACATCTCACTCACCGCCAGGTCACTGTACAGATGGTCACCAAAGTAGAGCACTTTGGACCCGCGCCAGCCCGTCAGCCTCAGGAAATCAAAGAGGTTACCCTGCAAGTGACAGGAGTACAGAGAGAAACGTGGTTACAGGCCACATTACCACATGCAGCTGTGAGCACTCTCAGGGGTATCAGCCTATTCCCCACCCCCCCTACACCCAAAGGCTTCTGTCCTTCCCCACTTTATTCCCATGTGACAACCCCCCTGTACATCCCTCAGCTTTTCTCAGGCTACACAAAAAGGAAAAACTCTTCCAAAGAGTTTTTACAAACAGGCAGTTTACAAATTCTGCACTTAAGGGCACAGCAAGTCAAGACAAGAACATGGACTAAAAAGGCAGTAAGAGGAGGCAGTCTAGAGGCCATGAGACATCTAAATTAGAAAAGCCTGAGGATGGGCAGAAAGAACCTCATACGTTCTGGGTTTAGACATTATTGGGCTCAGGTGATAATGCTTTCACCTCACAGGCTCCACCAGAGGGAAGGTGAACACTGCTGGGAAAGGCTTTCAGAGGCAGAAGCACTTGAGGATGTTCCACATCACTGACCCCCATCCAAACCCCAAGATTAGCAGCACCCACATGTTCAGGAATTGTTTAACCAAGCCAAAAAGTCAGGCAGTTTGCACAGATTCACAGCTAAGTAAAACAACCCAAATCCCAAAGCACCAGCTCAAGCACAGCACCAAGCAGCTTTTAACACTTTCCAAACATCTATCCAGACGCAGGGGACACTTTAGGGACTACCCTTCCATTTCCAAACAAGTTTTCCACGTGGGTCACAACAGAAACAGAACTCACTAGGAAAGGAAAAGGGTCCAAGTCAGCAGAGCAGCCCAAGCAGTGAGAGCAAATGTTCAGCAGCAGCCCCTCCAGCCATGCCAGGACAGAGCCAGCACCTGCCCCGACAGGAAAGCCCCAAACACAAGGCAGCTCTCACAGCAGCTGGCAGCATTTGGCCTCTGGCAGCTGTATGCATGGCTAAGGGTGCCCAGACCCGGGGTGCTGGGCCCTCTTGCTGCTGGAGCATCCCTGGAGCTGAGCAGGCTTCCCTTAACAGCACAGAAACACAGGACTGGACAGGCCTCTGCATTTCTCGGACATGACAGCGCTGCTGCTCACATGAGACTTGCTCAGGAATCCACTGGCAGAGCAGGGAAACAGACCACAGCCTTGGGAGGAGGATAGTCCTTTTGCTGTGCTCCAGTCACTTCAAAGAGCAGTGGACCTGACAGCCAGGAAACTTGTGCTTGGAGCTCCTCTGAGCCACAGACCTGTCGGGTGACCTCCAGGATCTGTGCGTCCTCCTCCCCTCCTGAGACAGCAGACCAGGGGAGGGATGGGAGTACGTAAGAGCCACAAAGAGAAAACACCACACCTATGGGAACAGAGGGACTAGAGGGCATCATTTAATGTCCCAGTCCCCAGGGCAAACCCCCAATCCTTGAGGTCCCACTTTTGGGATCCCCACAGCAAAAATAATGCCATACAGCCGTGCTCCAGAGACAGGAACAGCTCAGAGGCCTCTGGCAACACCACCAGCACAGCAAGATCCACAGTCACTAACACTTGCCAGAAACAAGTGTATTGTGGCACTCCAAGCAACCAAAAGTCCTGGAGGCAGGGTGGGCTACAACCAGGATACACACTGTCACATCCCAGGAACCACAGTTAGGCAACAACCTTGAACGCAGTGGCTGGGGAGAACTGGAGAGGAGAACAAAATTCTACCCCATCCCTCCTTCCTCCCTCCTCTCTTCCCTTCCTCACTGCACCATTCACTTGGGTGAGCAACCTGTGGCCACAAGATGTAGGTGGTCAGAGCAGGATTTAATTCAGCAATTAACTCTAGAAAGAGTTGAGGTGAGCCTTTTCTTCTGAGGGAGCTGCTAACCCACTAGGAATGAGCTATACTTGCGTGTTCCCAGCTCCTGGCAGAGGATGGGACATTATCCCAGCACTTTGGCAGACCCACCGGACAGGCCAGAGGCTTCCCAACAACTCTACTCAGGGACATGACCCACTTTTTTACCACAGGTCAGGTCCCAGCTACTTGACTGTGCTCTCACTAAGAGTTTCTTCCCGTGGGATCAGACAGCTCACACAACCAAGAACAAACTGTCCTAGAGCCAGAGGCAACTTGTCTCAGGGGACAGACCAGCTGCAAGGACAACACCCAGGGCAGCAAGTTCACCAGAGTAACAGCTCATCCTCTGGACAGGGACAGGGAGCATCAGGAGCCAGGCTCTGTACCCTGTTTGATCACCCCTGGTTCTCTATTCCCTCCTCCACGAGTCCACCTTGGCCAAGCTAATGGAGGACAATTTGGAGCGAGATGTGGAAGATCTTTGCATACACATCAGATTTCAGAGAGCTGTGCCTTCTTAGCTGGAACTACCACACTCTTGGGAGCCCCTCCAGGACAAGAGTTTCAGGACCAGGATATCAGAAGAGCCAAGGGAAAACTGCACTGTCAGCCATGCTGGACAATGATCTTCCAGGATGAAGGTTTCACTGTCCATGGGGGCAGGGACATTCACTGACCCCTGCTACACATGGGGAGGATGTTTCCCTACCACCCCATCTCACAGAAACAGGGCAGCAGCAATGAAAAACTCAGCCTGGCAGAGATAACTCAGCACAGGTTCCCTTGGGCAGAAAGGCAAGTACCCCACAGCCTAAGTTACCTGGCCCTACTCTGCCTTTCCCCCCTTGTCCCTGTCTCTCCATCCCTAATGCCAAGCCCATGCTGAAAGCATTTTAGGGACAGTGTCCTACCAGGCCAGCAAGAGCTCGCAGGGACCAGAGAGGGTCTCCCACTGCCCCCAGCCAGCAGAGCCCAGAGTGTGGCTTCTTACAAACACCCTCTAACTGCACATGTGCTCTTTCCAAGGACTTCAGTTTTTCCCTTTTCAAACACCCAAACATGCACAAATGCCCTACAGAAGAGCCCATCATCTCCCCTCACCCTAAGCAGATTTGCAGGTTTTCCAGTAATTTCCAGACTTTTCCTATGATTTTGAATACCACAGGGGTCTTTTAAGTCCCCACCCTGTCAGACTCTTGCTTCACACCCCTTTACGCACCCATTCACCTTACCTCTTTGTAGATCTTTCCTTTCTCCAGCTGGTTTATTTTGTCCCACTGCAGTGAGCCTTTATCATCCAGTTTTCGAAAAGGTCTGGGAAAAAAAGGGGAGAGATGTCAACTCCTTTTGATTTTTGGTGATTGTTACCCAGCAACCAGAACATTTCAATCAGAAAGCTTGTTTACCTATGTAACAACTTGAAATAAAAGCTCCACATGAGCTCTAAGTGACCTTCTGGGCCTTCTGAACTATTTTCTCAGGGGAAGAGAAAGTGTGAAAGGGGAATAAACATCTTTTCAAAATGCTTCCATTGACTGTAGCCATTCCATGCCAAAATCCCTAACAAATCTTCTTGCTTTTCACATACAGAGGGGAGGAAAATACTGACAATAATGACTCCCTCTGAAATGCTAAGGCCAAGAAGGCTTTGCCCTGAACGACTTTGTGTCCTGTTCCAACCTGGCTACGCCCCAGCCCAGCCGAGGCTGTGGAATGTCCTAATAGGACACAGCAGGCTGGCTCCTCTTATTCCTCAGGGATTGCATGTCGTTCCATGGCCCACTACATGAGTGGATCTTGGGCAGCCACAGGTTTTATCTCCTCGAGGGTCAGATCATCATCAGTCCAGGCTGTCTTTGTAAGACAGTTCACCTGCAGCCCACGAAGAAAACCTTTATGAGGTCAGCACAGCTTATAAAACCTTATACCCCTGTTTATGACAGTGGCCTGGGAAATAGGGGAGGAAAATACATACAAAGGAAAGAACAGACTGATCCCTCAAGGGCAGTAATTTCTGGTCAGTCATAAGTTGAAGAAACAAAGCAGACACAAGTTCCCAAAGCAAAGAATCCAAAGAGCAAAGTAAGGACAGCAGCCTGTCTATCAACTAGTCCCTTGGCAGCCCCTAACTGACCACAAAACCCAGCTGCCACGTACAAAGGCTTCCAGAGCTGCCAATTACCAAGCAGCATGTATCCAGCAACTAAACAAAACCCTCAAAACACAAACCACACAGATACTTGCTTGGGGAACAGGAAAAGGAAAGATTTTGTCACACTCTCTAGACCTAGAGCCAAGAAACGGCCAGCTCTCATGCACACCATTCCATTTCTTTCTAAGGATCTAAGTACATTATCACCCCTAAAAATTCAAGTTAAATCCACACCATGACAAAACCAATGAGGACTAAACAGGCAGTTTTAGAAACACATTTTCTGCTTGGCTCTACACATGCTATCCCCACTTATTCCCAGAGTGGTCAACGTTTGTCCCCTCGGAGGGTATGTGAGAGCACAGCAGAAGGCTGGATGGCTCCTGAGCCTCTGTGATGCTTATCAAAGCCCTGCTCCTGGGGGGGCAGAGGGAGCTGTGCCCAGCCCAGCACTGCCCCTGCGCACGTACTTCCGGCGATCCGTGAAGAAGTTGGGCTTGTCAGCCTGCACAATGACCATGTCGAATAAATCCCGCCAGTTCTTGCCAACCATGTGTTTCATTCCTTTGTCCCTGAGGGCAAAGGAACAGAAAGAATTAACAGATCCGGTACTCTTTTTCACCCAACACCACGTCTCCACGACAAATTTACTCTCATTTCAGTAACAGAAGAAAGCATAGAGATTTGAGAACCCCCTTAAGGCTGTCTCACTGCATGAAGAATTGATGTTGGGCTTTGTTTCAAGCTGTTCCGCCCTTTCTGCTGCACCCTGGGAAGTCCAGGGAAGTCTGTGATGCAGCAAGGACTGCTAGAACTAATACAGAGTGTCAGCTCTGCACACTGTGGTCAGCCACAGCCTCGTATTTTCTCCAAACAGTGAGAGTCAGCACTGTGGGGAGCAACATTCACCACAACCAGCTCCCAGAGAGCTCTCCTGGCTATTGCCACAACTCCCAGCTGCCCTGCACAGCCCTTGCTGAGCCGTGGTGACCCATCCATGTATGACAATGGTACTCACACAAAGCTAAAGGGGCTGTTTGTGATGAGGAAGAGCTTCTTCTTGTGGTTCACCAGGCGGTTCAGTACAGCGTAGATTTCATCCCCGTGCAGAATATACTGTTCTGTATTGGAAGGAAACAGCATCAAGCAAAACATTTTGGCATAAGTCATGACCATATCTCTATAAAACCAAACCAAACCCAGCCCTTGTTCCACTAAACATGCAAGAGGTCTGAGTTGGATCCACCTCAGGCAGGCAGTGAACCACCATGGAGACAAAATGGCCTTCCTCATCCCCACCAATTCCATCTAAAGAGAAAGACTTAAATACTGAAAAGCCTGGCAAAAAAAGAGGGTTGATACCCAACTGTCACAAGGGACAGGCACAGCCACTCCAGGCCATGTTGCTCCCAGAAGCTTCCTTTCCCCTGAATGACCAGGAAGCCTTCCCAGATGATGCCTTTGCATGTTCATATCAGGCCAAGGACCATCACCCCTCACTCACAAGCTGAAGGAAAACAGAAACACAAACAATGAAGTAGCTGTTTCCTCCATTAAAATAGACCCTCCACCTGCCCCTAAAGGTCACCTGGCTTTGAATGCCACTCTATCCTCAGCTGCCTCCAGGCATGGCACAGTCAAGTATTTCAGTAAGTTCTGTGTTCCCCTGACCCCTGTGACTGTTTAGAGCCAATACAGTCATCTTACCCAAAATATCCACAGTACGAGACACATCAAAAGAGATTTGGCACCAGAGCTCTGTTTAACTCACCCAGATCTTTTTCAATCCATTTGTACATCACTCCTTTCACGTGAACATCTCTAATTGCATCCTAAAGAAAAGGGCAGGGGAAACAAGTTTCAGTTTTACATATGGCATTGCTGTTTCCCAGCATGCAAACCTACCAGGACCAACAGAGTAATGCTACATCCCTTGCCTACTGAAGGAACAAGAGCTCCATCAGTGCTGAGCAGCAGGGCTTGCCCAGCAGGAACACAGTGGCTGGCTCAGCTGATGCAGTACAAGGAGGGAAACCTCAAAACTTATCTTATGAAAGCACGAATTCCTTCCTGCTCCTGGAAACCAGCATATGCAATAAAGACTGTGCAACTCCAAAACCATACTGGCCCAGACTTTAGCTGGCTTTGCTTCCTCCCTGTGCCTGTGGAAGCTCTGCCAAATGTGACCCAAAGGAGTGTGGCTGAGGTGTACAGCAGCACAGGAGAGCTTCTGTGATTCCAAAATGCTCCCCAAGAGCCAAGGAGGGCCACAGCTCCCAGTCCTGAGTGGCCAGGGGGTCCAGGCAGAGCAGAAGCTTCCACTAGGAGGGTGGCACAAAACACAGCAGAGAGGGAGGCAAGTTAAAACAGATGTTGTCAAGGGCATCCAAATATCCTCTATTTTCCAGGCCAGAAGCCAAGATGCAGCACATTTTTGGACACACCCAACTGAGATTCTGCCCAAGTCTCCATCCAACGAGATACGCCACACACACAACCATTTCCAGAGCAGCTACACAGTTTGCAGTGTTTGCACATGCAAATGCTTGTTTTAACAGTACTGTTTTCATCTCTGACAATTTATGGAGGTAAACAAATGCTGCCTTTCCCCAGGACCCTTAAATCCCTGTCACACTCTGTGTGCCCCTTCAGGAGTTGCCCTTTCAGGCTGCAGTCCCAGACTCACCACTGACATTGCTACACACCACCACCCAGTCACCCAGGAGTGCCAGTGAAACCTGCCTGTGACCCCAACAATCATGTCCTGCAAAGCTGTGAGAGAACCAGAGCTTACAGCTTAGATGGGGATGATGGAGGAGGAGACATTACCACTTCAAAGTGGAGTTTCAGGAATCTCTTTCCACCATGTAGATTTAAATGGTAAAAAGGCAGCGGTCACATCTCACTGACTTATTGGAAAGAATCTGAACAAAGAGCAAGAGGTCTAACAAGAACTTTCTCATAAGCAGCACTGGCACTAAAAGCAAGCAATGCTTTGGATTTGTGTCAAAACTACCTCTGCAGAGGAGAAAAAGTCAAATCTGCTCTTTCCCTAAACCCTTGCCACTCAAAAAGCAAGGGCGNTCCTCCAGGTAAAATCCTGGTAGCCTCAGGAAGTATCAAACAAGGCTCAAAGAAACTCCTCCAAAGGGAACCAGGGTAAACTGTATGTTCTTTCTTTAAAATATGAAGTGACCAAACTGGTGGGACAGGACTGCCTGGATTGCATATCAGTTTCAGCCTTTACCACTACCTCAGGGTCTGCCCTTTTGACTCAGTGTCTGCAGCATTTAACCTGCTCCAAACACACAGCCCTGCACCAGCAGTACCACTGAGGGTTACAGGAGGGTGTCAGGTTTAGACAGATCTTACCCTACTGTGAGCCACTAACCAGCCACTAGTGTGCTGCACCAACAGCTGGGGCTGTGCAAGTCCTCTTGGGCACCTGCCTGTAGGCACAGAGGGATCTCTGTGCTCATGGCCACAAACCATTTCTTTGCTCTCACAATTGGTTACTGCAAAGGGGTAAGTTTGGCAGAAATGTTTGTTTATGCTCACTGTACAAAAAAAGCAAGAACTAATTCTGGTGAGAGCAGAGGGCAGTCCCTTATTTTACTGTACAGATTTCAGGCCTTGGCACAGATTTTCTGTCCTAGCTCTCTTCTCTGCCTGCCTCAGTCACTTCTCAGGGATGACCACATCTCTCAGCAAACAATGTGAAGACAAAGCCAGGATCAGCACTCAGAAGTCTGAGGGCTGGACCACACTGTTTGCCCTGTACTGAGCATGTATTAGGCTGTGGCAGTCACCTCCCTGTTCTCTGGATTTCGATCAGAAACACATCCATTTTGACCTCAAAAGAAGATTCAGAAGACACTTTTCACAAAAAGCCTCAGGATTCAGCTGTACCCCCCTTCCCATTCTCCCCACCCCAAGAGCTAAAACAACTACCAACACCCTAAACCACGTTAAGGTCCTGTGGCAAAGGGGCCAGCACACTCCTATCAGGCACCAACAGAAGGTCAGAACACAGGCTGCAATCCTTGGCTGCAGCCCAGCTGACAGGTGGATCCTTATCACTAAAGCAGCAGCACAGACATGGAGCTCCATCTCCCCCACAGGACTGAACAGCCAGTGCATGAGCCTAAACTTCCCACAAGGCACAAATCAAAAACCCTTCTCCGTGGAAGAAGGAATGCAATAAGGCTTGAAGGATGTGTTGCCTGTCAGCCTTAGTAACCCAGAGCAGCAATCTCAAGCACTTACATCTTGTCTACAGCATTAACTAAGAAGTCAGAGTCTCCCCCAACAGTGCTGATAATCCCTTTCAAGTGCCACTTAGCACCTTGGAATAAATGACTTAGGAAAGCAACAGTCACCCACTGGAAAACACCCCCCAAAGGATCTGACTACTCTGCAGCTGCAAAGGGAAGAGCTGGATTCTCAGAGCAGGCAAGGACAGTTGTTTCACAACAATCACTGGATAAAGTAAACTGTTTGGTACACGATCAGACTAAGCTTCTTTGAAAAATGAGATACTAAGAGGAAAACACTGTTTAGAAGTCTGCAGAACCAGAAAACATTTACACGAACTTTGTGACCTATTTCCCATGGAAGGATCTTCAACCTAACCAGCCTTGGCACTCCTGCACAAGACAAAAGTACAGCAATACCAACTGTGTAGCACAGACAGACACCAAGCACGTCCTGAAAACACAGCTCTGAATATTTCCTGGTAATGCTTTGATCTAAAGGGGCAGCAGTGCTGTCCTATCAGGCTGCTCACTACCACCCCTTGGGTTTGGGTGCTGCAGAGCTCACAGCTCTGGTATGGTATGAGCTGTGGGGCACTTGCCATTTTACTTACAGATATGTCCTTGTAGAGATGCACCTGGTCAAACTCAATGCCATGAGTTATGAAGTAATCAATGACTGAAGAGAGCAGCGTCATCTCAGGAAGAGAAAAAATGTCCATAAACTGCTTAAGTGATGGACCCTGGAAAGCAAAAAAATGAAAGAGACACATTAAACTAAAATACTTAAAAAAATAGCAAAGCTAACAAACAAACTCATATCACCCAGCACCATCTGCAAGATGTTGCAGGTTAACAAAATGAAAAACACCCATGTGGAAAGTCCCAGCCACTCAACAAGTAACCCTCTCTTCTCAACTAAAACACTAAGTGCATTAACACTTGACAAGAGAGAGGCCCTCCTTCACATAAATCAAAGCCCAGCATCATTAACACCACAGGGTGAAGATGGAGGAAGCAGGGAGTCAGTCTTAGACACTTATTTCAACCCTATGCCCTCTGCTTCCCACCTGGCCTCTTGGCATTAGTACAGGTACCAAGAGACAAGACTCAGCTACAGAAGCCAGCCATGGGCCTTGCTGAACATGCCCCATCACTCACCTAAACCAGGCTTTGATACTGGGCACAGGGCACCAAACCTGCTGAAACCATACCCCAATGTAAGGATCACTCTAACAAGCCATTTGTCAATGCCTGCCTGCCTTTGAGTCACTAAAGAAAACCCAGTGTGGGCAGAAAGAGGAAAAAGAACTTCAGCCCACCCAGCCCTCAATTAAATCCTGACCAAGGAGTAACTCCCCCTTGCATGAGGCAAGACTGTAGCTCTCCCATACATCTGCTATTATTATTGCCTGTCAATCACAAACCTATCAGCAGGCCAAAGCCAGCTTTGGAGGCCTTCCAATAAAATAAACCTTGCTTACTATGTATGTACCACCTGTGCAGAGGGCAATGGTGAGTCTCACTGGCAAGGTGAAGCTGGGATCAGTTTTTTTACCTTTCACCATAAAAGCTCCAGATCAGACAGGGAGACAGTTACCAAGGTCTTGAATATGGACAGCAATTTGGGAAGTTGACAAACCTCTCGGTGAACCTCTCAGGTCACCAAGCCAATCACATCATGTCTCTGCATGTGAGCTCTGAGCAAGGACTGATAGTTCAACTCTAGGCCAATCCTGGCCCACACCACAAGGCATTTATTACAGCTATGTGAGAGACACACACAAAAGCAGCATCCAACAGACCACAGAAGGTACAGATGGTAGAGGCTGTCAGGGCACACACTGCCTTAGTGACAAACGTGGGGCCCTGTTGTGCCTGAACAACAAACACCTCCCATCTCATCTGGCTGGCTGAGGGTCACACAAGACCAGCACTCCCTGCAACACTACCTAAAGGCAATACTGGGGCAACACAGATTGAGGTCAGGAAAGACAATGTAAAAAGAGCAAATGAACAACAAACAGCACTTTGCCTGAGATGTATCACCCAAAAAATGCTGCAATCAAAAGCTATGTTGGTGTGCTGAGGGTTACACAGTTTCCATTCATCCAGCATAGGCCAACTTGACCTAGAGCAGAAGAGAACACAAAGGGCCACACACAGTGGTGCTGCTTAGGGATACTCACTGAATCCTTTCAACACTTCTGTCCATTTTGATGTCTGGTTGCTAAGGGAACATTTCTCCCACTAGCAAAACCAAAATTTCCTGAAAACAGCCTTCACATTTTTTTCCTGTTCAGGAATGCTGGGAAAGAAGCAAGAGGGACAAAGACAGGTAGTTCCTACTGAAATGACTAGGTATGGGATTTAGCAGAGTGCAGCAGAGCAATGACCTGCCCTGCCTTTCAATACCCTAAGGACAGAGCACACAGTTAAATGCTCACTGTTAACACCAAAGATTTACCTTGCCAACTCTGATTTCATTTTTGTGCCTTGTGTCATTTTCCTACAAGGCAAGTCCAGCCTCCCCCCATTCCCTTTAGTGTCCTCAGCTTCCTCAGGCAGACACAGTGACACAAGTCAGAATGAAAACTGGACTATAATTTTAGAATGCTACACATGCCTTTTCCACAACAACCATGATGAGTCCTCTACCTTCATCACAGGCCATCACAAGTTCTGCCAGTGAAAGCTACACCAGCTGCAGTGTCTAACTCTGGGCAAGATCTGTGCCCACCTACTGCAGGTGTTGAGCTGCCAGAAGCTGTTCACTCCTACTAACAGAGGATCAAGAAAACCCTTATGGGAGAGCATTCACACACTTCAGCTTGTCTTATGCCTTGCTGCCTGGAATGAGTGACCTGGCAGACCTTCCTGTTACCCACATAACAACATCAGCATGGCAAACCTGCAGAGGACAAGATCCAGGATACCTGCAAAAGGCTCACTCCACACCAGCAGTCATCCTAACCCAGATGCTTTCCCACTAATGTGTTAGGGGCACAGGTTGAGCAGACATTGCTGGATGCAAATGTCATTAGCTATAAATACTTCCATTCTCTTTGGGATCCACCTACTCATGGAGTTCATTACATTATCAGGAGAGGAGATTCACCTCTTCACAAAGAACACGTTGCTACCCTTACTTCTGTGGCCCAATGTTATACTGAATTTTTCAGTACCAGCTACAGCAAAGAAGAAAGCACCTGGCACATACAAAGCAGCACTGAAAGGCACCTTGGCAGGAGCACCTGTTCCTACAGAAGGCCACAACTCGAAGCAGATTTTGTGTTTACTATTATTTAAAAAGAAAGATGAAATCCCCTCAGGTTTGCCAGGAGTGAGGAGAGTTGCACAGCCAGAGGCTAACAGAGCACAGTTTACAGAAACATTCTGTTTCAAAGCTGGAAACATCACTGAGCTATAAACAGAGTATATACTTATCCAGAAAGCAACCACTCAGATTAATTGTTCCCCAGAGAGAGAGAGAGAAATCAAGAAGTGGCCTTGCTGGAGACTTCACACAGCAGACTCACAGGGGTATTACCAGAGGAAGTGTGCCCTTCTCCTTCCAGCTTCCCTTAAGGCAACAAAGGGCAAAAGACAAAGCAGTTCTGAGGGAAAGGGATGTGAAGGCCCCGACTGCCCCCTGCACCACACTCGAGGAAGAAAAATCTCTCTCAACTTCCTCTAGTTCAGGTAACCAAAGGATTTCTGCAGCTCCTGCAGAGTGTCAGTACCTTACTACCCTCAACACTCATGGAGGCTAACCCGATGAATAATATCCACTGAGGAGGCCTGAAGGGGTGTGGAGGGGGATCCTTTTCATTCAAGAAAAAACCTGTACCCAAAGCCAAGGAGAGAAAGGCATTGCAAGCACCCTGCTGCTACACACACAGACTCCCTCCGGCACAGCTAAACTCCAGCACTGCAGGCTGCCCCCACAGCTTGGGAGCTAGACTTGGCCAAGGAAGAAGCAGAGAACATCTCTCTATCAGTTTTCAAAGCCATTCAGCTCTAGGCCAATAGCCCTGGTGTTTAGGAAAGCTTTGCAGCTGTCTTTCAGATGCTAAACTGCTAAATAACCTCTGGGGCATATTCCCACTAGAACAAAAACACACACTGCAGCTCACTAGGGACCGAGCCTCTGAGGGAGGCTGGAGTCATTTACATGTGCATACAATTCCCTCTGTTTTCCAAGCTGTTACAGAGCTGCTGCTGCCCTACGGCAGCCAAGGGCTTACAGTACCTTGCCATAGAAGTCACTCATCTGGTACAGGGGGATGTGCTGAGTCCCACCGTAGAGTTCGATTACCTCTTCATCAGGCACCGGTTTGAGCCCTCTAGACACAAACAAAACAACAGCTTGTCAGTAATGCCCAGTCTGCACAGCACTACAGACTGCACAGAAAGAGAGTATAGGGAAAACGGACTCGTTTCTGAAACTCACAAACTCCCCTTGCACGAAAGAGACAGCCAGAGAGCCTGACAGCTCTTAAGATTCACATAAAATCCTCCCCCCAAGACATTCTTCAAATGTGTTATTTGCTCCTACAACTTAATTGAGGGGCTTTATCCACATTCCAGCAGAGAATCCAGCCAGAGACTTCTCTCTGGCTGCTGTCAATCTGCTGAGGGGACTGCCCCACCAAATCGGCCCCACGACCTGACTGTGGCATCACCAAAGGTATTGTCAGCATCAAATACAAAGGTGCAGGAAAAGGGCTTTCTGAAAAAGGAGTTTCCTTCTTATCCAGTTTCCCCAAGCAAAACAAGTCCTTCACTAAGACCATTCAACACAGATGGCTGTTTTCCCCCCAAATCAGGGGTAGGGCTGAGCTGTGCAGTTCATGAACATCAGGTTATCTAACTGCTGCAGGTTTTGCCTCTTGCACAACTTTTGATGGGTGTTTGCTCAAGCAGTCGGCAACTTTCCCTTTCTCCTTTCCCCCTCAGTTATGGCACAGCCTCTGAGAGGATAAACCTTGCCTCAGTTGTGCTCAAAAGCAAAGGACAGTTCAGGAAAAGGACACTCCAAGAAGGATAGTTACAAAAGGACAAGGGAGGGGGGGAAGCTTAAATGTGTTTTTCTATAAATCTGTTTATGACACTGAAGTAAACTGTGGGGCAGTACAAGCCCCCTCCTCCCCCAGTCCCCAAGCTGGCACTTAAAGAAGCCAATTCTCTCTGATTATGAAACTCCCTTCTTAATATTCTTAGAGTGTTTACTGTAACTGAAGCTTAACAGCAGAAGGGCAGAGATCAAGCAAAAACCCACAGTGGCTTCCATGCTCAGGAAATACAACAGGATTTACAGGAGCTTTGCTGCTGGTATCTCTAAATTACTACTTAGACACCAACCGCAGTCCTCTTTGGGGTAAGGTGTTTTCCCAGTCTCACAACTCTTTGGAGAAAAGTTTCATCTGCACTGTTTTGGCCACTTATTCCAAAGCAGCTCTCCTTGGAGAACAACCAAGGAGAAGAAAAAAATAGGGCAACCAGGCCTTAAAGTGAGCCCAGATTCTGATGCATTATTACTTTGCTTTAAGATTCAATTTGCACATCCAGACCACTCTCCAAGGCACAGCAGAGCACTGCTGGGATACACCCCTGCCTGGAGAAGACAGGCCTGTGTGTGAAGCACATAGTGAGGAGTCCTTTCCCAGTGGCACTGTTTGCTCACAGTGTTAACCCAGCCATGCTGCAGCTGCAGCTCAGACACCACGCAGTGTACGTGACCAGATGTGTCATTAACCATTAAAAAAAAGCTCCAGATCTTCCCACCCACGCTTGGCTTGAAATGCTTGAGAAAAAAATAACTCCCTGCAATTATATGCCAGGTAAGCATTTGAAGCAAGTGCAAACAGGATAAGCCAGATGAGACTGTGCTCTGCTCAGGGGGAAAAAAATCAAAACCAACATGTGCCATGATATATTAATTCACCTTTGCATACGAGGGCATTTAGAAAATGATTTGCAGAACTGCCATACCTATATGCTGTCCCCAACTGGACATAATGGAAAGCATCAATCTTCATGAGAAGACTCTGTGATAAGGCATAGATGTTTACTGTTAGAATTGGGTTACGGTTACAATTTACACTGAAACCTTATTAAAGTTCCACACAAATGACAAAATTACAAAATAAAATTCAGTATGAACATCCCACGCCTATGTACTTTGTGCAGCACTTACTCTCCAGCTTCTTTTACACACACTTCCTCTTACTGTGACTTTTTACTGGCCTCTCTGGCAAAAGACCACCTTTCTATGAGCCGAAGTCTGTTACACTCCAGTTTGTGGGCACCAACGCAATTGAAAAAGAGGAGTAACACTGTTTCTGTGACTCAAGACAGCCTCTTCTTATCTCCCTTGCAGAACACACATTCCAAAGAAGCTTTATGTACCCAAGAGATCTATTTATCCACATTTATCTTAAGCAGAACTAAGTAGGGAAGTTTAGGTTTAGAGCACAGCTGTGCCTAGTTATTTTCTTAACACAAGAGCTCCCCCCTCCATTTCTCTCCCTCCCAGACAGACACTGAAGCAAAGACGTTCAGGGGCACACCAGGCTGGTAACATTAGAGCTTTCTTTGCATTTTTTGTATCAAACTCCTAGTGAGTCATCCCTTCTCCTCCATCCATCATTCTGAAGCTGTAACACAAGTCCTTGGGCATGGAAAGCAGCCTGACACTAAACCCACATCACTGCAACTTGCATAAGAACACAGCATCAAATTCCTTTCATCAGGATACCATATCAGTGCAGCTTGTCACACCGTGGGCAGGCCTCCCAGTAATCTGTGGAGTGCAGGCACACATGCTGAAGTTTTCCTTAGGCAGGCACTACCCAGATTTTCGTGTGTTTTGAAGACTCTGATCCTGAGAAAAGAGTTCTCACCTTCTACTCCCTGAAAGGCCACTCGCCCGTGTTTCTCTGACATACCAGCCAGAGATTTAAAAGGAGAAAGAGCCTTGTGTTTCTCACACATCCACTTTTTACTTCGTAAAGCCAGAGGCATAAGAAAAAGCTACTACAACGAAGCGATTTTGTCTGCTATGCTCCTTCCTGAGTGCCTGGCTGCAGCAGCCAGCATGACATCACTGGGCATGAGGCTTTCAGGGAATCAGGCCTAGGCACTGAAAAGGGTTAAAGCTAATGCCTGCATTTCACTCCCCTGTGCTCCTAAGAAGCATGCATCTCAAGTAGCTTGGATCCTTTTCCAGGCAGTCCTGTTATTCGGGGTGGGGGGTGGGGAAGGCTTCCTAAAGCATTCTTCTGACAAGTCATTTCTATTATTAGAGTAAGACATTATGGCTCTGCCCCTGGCAAGTACTAGTAGATGCGAGATTGAGTTTTGTTGTTTAAATTTCCTGAAAGACAGAAACTATCACACAAACAAGCTCAGTTTTCTATTAATTAGCCCGTGGAATTAACTGACTTTTAAATTGGCAAGGCTGTTTAGCAGAGGCCTTTGCTAGAATGCCCCGTTCTGCCAGAGGCCAGGCAAGCACAAAAGACATCTTTCCCTGGGGAAAAACCCAGGAAAAGAAAAGCACAGCCACCCGGACTCGCTGGTAATTTGGTGATAGATGTTATTGCAAGCAACGACAAGAAAGTATTTCCACTGAAAACATAACAATAGAAGACATAGCCCAGGAGAGTGAACTTTGTACAGCTTACCTTTTGTACATCATAGTGAAGACCACGTATGGCAAACCCTGGAATGTAGTCGTACTTTGCAAGCCCTTCTGGATACTGGGAAGGCAATCAGCACCACCGTTAGAGCATAAGAAGGGGGTAATCAACAAAGTCATTTCACCTGTTGAGTCCTATTAAGTCCTCTCACCCCAGGTGTAACTGATCAAGGAACAGGTGGGATTCATTTTGCCCCTTCAACAAAGAAAGTGGCTAAGGGGAGGAGGACATAAAGGAGCAGGATCCTCAAAATTATTTTTTCTCATGTAAGGGACACCAGGGAAAAAATCATTTTGAGTCAGGCAGTGAGGACACCTCTAGTAAACTCCACTCAATGCATATATTTGGCACTGCAGAGCCCCTCTAAACAGAAAAACCTGATGAGGAAAAAAAAAAGTGCACAAAACAGTCACAGGGTGTCTTTTCTGAAACATGCTATAATGTGTCATCCTCATCAACTTTCACATGTCAAGTCCTGTCCAGCTTCAGTGCTGGCCCATGGTTCATGTTTATCCACCACGTGTACCTCAAGCCAGCAATTCTGTAGGCATTATTTACATAGTTGAGTAAAACTGACCAGACTTTTGCTAGACTAAGGCTCCCACTCCACATTTATAAAATCTCAGGAATGTACACCACGGTAAATTGTCTCAAAGGAAATGAATTCCATGGACAGAGAAAATTTTCTGCAGTCAGAGACTGTGAAACAGGAAATTTATCTCAATAAAACAAGTACATCTGGGGCATAGCAAAGACAGCAGCAAGCTTAACTTAGTGGAAATTCTTTCATTACCTTGAATTGTTCTATTAGGATGTCTCTGGCAGTGTTGAAAATCATGGAGTGTAGTAAATTAGAATACTGTGCCAATGTGTAGTCGTAGTCAAAGCCATATATCTCCACATCTCCCAGGCTGATCTCATTGTTAGCGTAGATCGCCGCGGGGTTGAGGAGATTGCAGACTCCTGGTGGAAGGAGATCTAAGAGAAGGGAAAAAGAAATTGTGAGGATCTCTGAAATTTACACTTTTAGCTTCTGTGTTGAAATACCACACAGCAGCAGCAAAGGAGCACAGAGCTGCTGCCAAAGGCTGCTGCTGTTAACTCAAATAATCCTCCCCGTTAAAAAAACCCATACTGTGAAACCTCTGGCTGCATCTGGTGAGGATGCTCTCTGTCCACTCGCCCAGTGAGACTGACCTCTCGTGTCAGGAAGCTGCAAAACAATGTCCCCTGCTCTGTGGCCTACACAAAGCGAAGCAGAGCCGAGGTTCTGAAGTGTCAGATTTCTGGCTGAGAGCAGCTGCAGTTGCAGCAGGCTCACACCGGGAAAGGTGGCTGTGACACGCCGCCGGGAAAACACACCCCCCCCCTTCAGAACTCAAGCAAGCAAACAGCCCAACTCTCCTCTCTGGGAAATCTAGACTACTCCACATTGGAAATTTTGAGGTTTGTCTTTCAGTTCTTTTTGTTTCTCTCAGAAGCAGCCAGACTTCACAGAGAAATCCTGCAAGTACCATTAGGACTTTTACATATTTTTTTTTTTATAGATTAACAGGATAAAACAAGGTTTTGTACAAACACCAACATGTAAAAAAACCCACATTCAGCTACTCTCTTGGAGTGCTAATACTGATAGCAACAAGTTATCTGCTTTCCTCTGATAAACAGCTGTGGACACAGCTCAGCTCTTGCCTGTGGTTTGTCAACACAGGGTTACTGTTGAAGATGCTTAGGAACAACACTTTGCACCCCAGACTACTGGGAAAACGAGGTTAAGTGACCAAGCAGCTGAACTGCCTGTATATTCCCTTTCAGAGCCAGTGCAGAGAGGAGAGCTCCCATTACAGACCCTCCCCAGGCTTCCCACTCCACAAGAGCTGCCCACTGCAAGATCAGAGAGAGCAATAAAAATAGTTCCCTGGGGCAGTTGCCTGGTCACAATCACACTGGGGGAAGGAGACATTTCCTCCCTCCTCAAAGATGGGTAATTTTCTCTTTGAATGATAGGAAAAGGGCAGGCATTTTCCAGATCATACACAGCATCAGTGGGTAGGATTTTTTTTTTTTTTCCTTTCCTACCTTAACTTTTGGCTTTTAGCAAGAATCCCTGTGCCAGTTCTTTAGTGCTCCCTTGCTATAAAACCAAGTTTCATCTGAATGTAGGACAAAAAATACATTATTAGAAAGTGATCAAATCCATTTCCAATAAAGACTTTGCCTGGAATTATAACAGAAATCCAAAGTACTGTTGTGAGCACTAATTCAGAGAGGTAGCCAAAGAAACAGGATTCAACTATATCATAAGATTTATTTTTCAGGGGAAAACAAATGGGTATGTTACAACACACAGTCATCCATCTCTCCTAACTCACTTCATTTGGCCTTCAAATGCAATTCACCAGATCAACTGGAGAGGAATCACTAGAAAATAAAGCAGTGTATTAAGGCAGGAGGACTGACTTACTGGCTACACGGGAACAAAAGCTCTCTTTGAGTGGCTCCAATGGTGGCAAAGTTCCTGGAAGAGGCTGAAGAGTGTGGACACAATCTGAGCATTTTCCACTGGGATTTTAAAGGATGGGAAATGTAAATAGGATTCAGATGATCACAACTTTCATCCTTTCATCATAAATGCTCTTTGCACCATAAACAAACAGAGCTCCACTTCCTGTCCTTACCTCCAGATAACTTGTGGGAAGACCTTTTTCTAAGCATATGCTGGGATTTGCAGGGTGTTATTTTAATTCCTCACAAGAAAAACGATGACACAACCCTAATCACATCTCAGGGCAAATGTGCAGGGCTTTCCTCTTCTAATGAAAACACTTTGTGTGACAAATGCACTTGCTGCTACAGCATCCCTACACAGAGGTCAAGCCCTTCCAACATTCCCCTTTTGCTAACAGATTCAGGACAACACATTCTGAGTCTGAGAGCAACACAAAATACCATTGCTGAACCCCACCTCTTCTTTCATAGAGGACATAAGAACCTTTCAGATTCAGTCACATATGTCAGCTACGACCTTTGCAAAAACACCATCAGGAAGAGCTCAGGGATTTTGCAGGATTTTGTAGCAAGGAGAGGGTCGTGTGAACTTCACCAGGTGAGTCCTATCTGTGACCAGAAGCATAAGCAGTAACTGTGCCACAGCATGATTTCTGAAGTACATTTAGACCCACTGGATGAAGTCATGCTCCTCCCTGCCAGACTCAAACATACAGAGCTCACCTCCTGTCCTCTGAAAGCCTCTTGCCCCATTTTACCCCACTCATTCATTTTATCACTGATTCAGCATGTTCTCTCTTACCTCATAAGGGCTGGAAAAGGATGCATACACTAAGGCAAAACACTTTATCCCCATTGCCTCACCACAGCATGTTCCCCACACACTTCCTGGGGCACCCCACATCTCCTTGTTGTGCTTTCTATTACACATCACTGTCACCAAACCAACTTGCAGCTCGCTCTGTCCACACCATCATCCTGCATGTTACATTTACAGAAATTTCAAAGTCACTGATCTCCCAGAAAGAAGGAAAGCTCTGAGTTTCAGTCTGGAGATTCACTCCACATATTGGGTCCAGTGTAAATGTCCATTTGCAGCATCCTCCCAGCAGAGCTGCAGGTATCCATCTCCTCTTTAAGCTCCTCCAGTCTCCATGCAGATTCCAGCTATCACAAGAGCTGGGAGCACACGCCAAATCAGTTTCAGTACCAAAGCCCAAACTTGCCCGGCACTTACTAAACCAGGTTTCAAGAGTTTGGTTTAATTGTGGGTTTGGTTTGCCTTTTTTTTTTTTTTTTTTTGTGGCATCTTCTTTGTTGGTTTTTAACTTTTGAAGATAACCACCTGGGTGGTTATCAACCCCGAGTGCTTAATCAAGTCCTTCCCTGCAGACCTGGGCGCTGCTGCTCTGCTGACATTCAGCACGTAATCTGCCAGGGATCTTTGTCTCAGATTTCCTGGCAATTGTCAAATCAAAACAAACAGACACCCTCCAGAAGCTCATGAAGATGCCATTTTTCAGGAAGGATAGTTTCTGCTTTTCCTCTGCCAAGACACCATAACAGATACAACAATTTACAGCAAGAAAAAAAAACCTCCACTAAACAAAAATGAAAACCAGCTTTGGTTATTAAAAAAGAATAATTATCCCAGCTACTCTTTCCATCTGGGTCCTAACTGGAAAGGCAGACAATATCACTGTTAGTCAGTGTCTACTCAGCACTTCACCCAGGAAGTATGACCTAAGGGAGAACCAGCATGAGCACATCTGAGGACAGCTGGGGGGGGAAAGCAGCTCCTGCAATAGATGCAGTCCCAGGAATCTGCACACTTGCACAATCTGATCCGGTTTGCAGCTCTGAGGGTTTTAAGGGAAGTGCCTGCATGTCCATGGCACGTGATGAAACTCAGCAACAAAGGCAGGCCACAAGAAAGCGTGCTTGATCTCGTGCGCCTTTTACACCTGGGTGTAAGTACAAGGTAAACAGGCAACATCCCCTTCACTGTACCACTGTGAGAACCCGAACAGCTGCTTAAATCAGAACACCTTTCTGGGAGCACAAGTGTCTCTTCCCAGGCAGTAACTCACATTGTTAGAAAGCAGTAACACTCGATCCCCAACATGAGGGCAGAGATGGAAACAAAAGCAGGTAATTAACTGTGAGCAACGACTAGAGACACCACATGGCCTCTTCTGATGTGAAAAACGCTCTGGGCAGGAGGCACCAAGCACGTCTCCTGCTTTCCTGAGCTCCCAGGGTACCAACAGCACCCTGCAGCTAATGCTCCTCTTCTCTCAGCCTCAGACCCAGCATGTAATGAAGAATAATATATAAACAAGGCAACTGACACCCATCTCTCACACCATTTGCACTGCCAGAGGTCCAGCACAGCAGAAATCTGCACTGATTTCTTAGTAGGACAAGCAAGGAAAAGAAGGATGCTGAAAGCAGATGGCCACCATTCTCCATAGTCTTCATGAATTAAAAAGTTTCCCTTGCTCACACTGACTTGCCTTCTAAAGACAAACTGCCAATTTTTCTCCCTTCCAAGTACCTCTTTATCCCTTTGAAGTGTTGTTTTGTGCCATTTCCTGCAGAGCACTCCAACCAGCTGAAGTAGATACTTCTACCAATAGATAGGAAGAGGAAAATATTACTTAAAGAACATTAAATGACAGAGGAGGCACGTTAAAACAGTGCTGAAAATCACTTTAGAGCATAGTCTTGAATTTATGCCATTATGCCTAAATATGTTGGGATTTCTTGCCAACAAAATCTGCACAAACTAAAAGCATATTAAAAAGTATAATTTCATGACATAATGATACTTAAAAAATATACAAAGGCACTAGATAAGTGCTATAATAGTTCTTTGCGAGAAAAAACGTTCGCATTTAAGAAACCAGAATTTGGAAATTAACATAGCTGGTCTCTCTTCCAGTTCTTGTTCGCACATTTAACCATGCTCAAGCTCATCACGCAGAGGCAAGTTTGCAGTTATTGTCAAGGTTCTTTAGGAAAGCTGAGTTATTATAGCCACATTTACAGGTTTGAAAGACCTACAAAAAAAACCAAACACACTTGCTTACAGCAAAATCCTCACTGGCTTGGCAGTCCCATTGAGTTTCAGGATCGGACGTTTCCTAGAGTGTAAAACTTCAAAGCTCACTGAGAGAGCTTATCAGCCTTTCTTGACACTTATCAGATCACAAAACAGAAAGTCTTGCTCCACAGCAACCCTTCTGATAAATGTGATTGTACTTTTCCTTTTACCAGAGAAAAGGCCAAAAAAAAAAAAAAGCACATGGAATGGAAGTAAGAGCCTCAAATTTTTCCAGATAATGAAATGTGGTCCTAAGAGTCAGTGTTACAAAAGGCAGGGGGGCTAATGAAGAGAATGGCTAATGGGACATTTTACCTCAGCTGCACCTTTTGTGTAGCCACGTTGTGCTGTCCTTTGTATCACCCCACTCGACCCCGCTGAGCACAGACTTGTTTATACAAAGCTGAGAACTTTTGGTGCCTGTGCTCTGGCCACCAAACCTGCACCACCACTGAGCTTTAGTGCACAGAAGCTCATCCTGCACATCCTGCCCTGTCCAACTCTGTCAGCGTTTATTGTTGGAATCCCCTCTGTGCAGAAACACAACAATGCTCTAGAGATCCAGTCCCGGGCAAGGACTGGTTTGGAAACACACAATAAATTCTCCTGGCAGAGACCCCTCTCCAAACCAACAGCAATAACTGACAACACAGGAGAAAGGACTTCACAAAGTGCTGTTTCAGAGAGGGAAGGAGAAGGTGGCACCACCAGAGTCTGCCCAGACTCAGTGCTTATGAATACTGACAAGTGGTGGTGTTTTCAAATCCATACCCCAAACAGACATTCACTTTTACATCAGAGGTAGAAATCAAGCCCAAAGGAACAGACTACTGCTTAGTCATCATTGCAACAATTAAAACCAACTTGGACCAACTCTGTCTCTTCCTGACAAAACTTGACTAACAGCACAATCTTGAAATTTTGGTTTGGGGAGCTATTTTTCAAACAAACGAGGACCTTTTTATTCCACATGTCTAATGGCTACCTGCAGGTTTGTAAAGAGTCTGCTCTGTAACACTTGGGCTACTTCACCAGGCTTCATTTTGCATTTATTCCTGCAGATGAGTTCTCCACCTGCAGATGAGTCCTCCACCTCAAGTAATAACTGTATCTCTTGCATCCAGATTTATGTGAACACAAACTTCATAACCTGTCACATAGTAAACTGAGAATTTGGCAAGTGACCACGCACAGCCTATGAACACATCTGCATTTATGGTTTCCAGCCTATTAAGGAAAAGCAAAAATGCCTTTGAGGATGTTAAGGTCCAAAAAGCACTACAAGCACTGCGAGTTGGAATTTCTTTCAAGCAGTGGGGCTAAAACCACAGCTCCCTCTTGGAGAAGGGTATTAACAAATCTACAGTCCACTGTCAGCACCTTGAACTGCCTTCAACTCACAGGGAAAGGAGCTCTCATCTGGCAAAAGCTGGAATGCAGCAGGCTGAGCACCCAATGGATCAGCGGCCAATTCCTTCCCTTTTGTGCAGCATGAAGGATTTGAGATCTTTTGTCAAATTCCGTGTACTAAAACGTGGGGGAGGAAGGAATGACAGACCTTGCCAGTCTCAAATAGGGAGACGGTTCTTCCAGATGCCTATGGCTGGCTGCCGTCCTTATCCAAGCCCTTAGATAAACAAAAGCTAACGTAGGGCTACTGAACAGCAGGCACAACTCCTAGTTCTCTACAGTGCTTACCTTCAGCATTCCAAGAATCAAGAAACCAACAGGAAAAGGTTCCCTACCCTTATGCCAAGAAAGCTATTTTTAGGGGAGTTTAAAACAGCGGAGGTCTGCTGCTGCCAAAAGTACTGCAATCCTGTTTTACACACAGACAGATTTTGGCAAGTGGTCTGAGCTTTCTCCTCACTTGGCATGAATTCAAAGTACCAGAGAGAGCCAGGTAACCTCTTGGTCAGAGGAGCAGAAACATGAACACACTCGTGAGTAAAAGGTGTCACATCTGGAACACAAACTGAGCTCAGGACCAGGAGCTGTAGCATCAGTCCCCCCCACACTCATCCTGGTGCCAGTGGCGAGTTGGACTCCTCACGCCTTCAGCCAGCATCCCCATTTGCCCAATCGCGATCCCGTGTGCCAAGAAACAGCAAGCTGGCAAAAAAGGCAACGAGCCCTTCATTTGTATCATTTGCCACGTTAAGGGGGTCACTCGTGAACAACCCCACATACTCCGCGCGTCCAGACCGGCTGAGCCCCGGCGGGGGCTGTGCACAGACAGAGGGAAACCAAGCCCAGACCAGCTAAGTGGAAGCCCCCCGGGGAGGGGCCGGGGCTGGTGGCACCGCTGCGGTGGAGGCTCCTGAGCCCGCACGGCCAGGGGCACATCCCCAGCCCCGCAGCGGCACCGAGATGCGGAGAGAGGGGGAAACAGACGGGAAAAGGCCGGTCCCGGCGGGACGCGGCAGCCCCCTTACCGTACACCAGCTTTTTCATCTCGTGGTACCTGGCCCACAGGTAAGCCTTGGTGTCGGCGCCCTCGGCCGGGACGGGCTGCCCGCCGGCTCTGCCGGGCGCCGCGGGCTGCTGCTCCCGGGGC
>VXBX01006600.1:999-15808 GCA_013400415.1 Scytalopus superciliaris
CCCTTGTCCTCCATCCCTCTATCCCCTTGCCCCCCTGTCCCCACACCTGGGTGGCCTTGTCCCCCTATCCCCTTGTCCATGTCCCCTTGTCCCTTTATCCCCTTGTACCCCCCTGTCCCCATACCTGGGTGGCCTTGTCCCTGGTGCCAGCAGGGCTGTCCCTGTCCCTGTCCCGAGGCCACTGTCCCGCCAGGTAGGAGCCCACGACGGTGTCCAGGGAGCAGGGCCGGCGCTCCCGGAGCTTCTCCCCGGCGCTGGCGCAGGGCACGCTGGCTGTGGGGACACAGGGACACGGGCACATGGCATCCCAGCCCCGGGAGGGGTGGGGCAATGGAATAGCAGCACAGGGAATGGGCACACGGGGTGAGGTTCCGGGAAAGAGTCTTGGTGATCCCGAGGGGTGGAATGTGTGGAAAACAAGGAATGGGAGCCCCGCTCGAGCAGGGTGGGCTGGGGGGGAGGGAGAGGTTGTGTGTCCAACTGATCCCTGAGCATTCCCACTGTCCACACTGATCCCAGACAGTCCACACTGATCCCTGAGGGAGCATTCCCACCAATCCCACACTATCCACACTGATCCCTGAGCATTCCCACTGATCCCACTGAGCACACTGATCTCTGAGGGAGCATTCCCACTGATCCCAGACAGTCCACACTGATCCCTGAGGGAGCATTCCCACTGATCCCACTGTCCACACTGATCCCTGAGGGAGCATTCCCACCAATCCCACACTATCCACACTGATCCCTGAGCATTCCCACTGATCCCACTGATCCCTGAGGGTGCATTCCCACCCATCCCACTGTGCACACTGCACCTCAAACCAATAATCCCTTTCCCTAAAAGCAGATTTACAACTGCAGGGAAAGGTCTGGGCTCCTTTCGGTGCCCCAGAGCTGAAACCCTGCCCTGCTCACCCCAGAAAGTGCCAGCTGCTCCCAAAACCCCCCTCCAGAGGCAAAGGCATCCCACAGCACTGATTCCCACGAGACACAGCCAAGCCTTGCCTGGGAGCACAAGGGATGCAATTCCAGGCTTTGCAATCACACCCCTGGAAGGAGCTTCCCAAAGGGATCCCTGAGGGAATTCAGGGGGACACACAGCAGCAGTTCCAGTGGTTTCTCTGGGATGCAGCAGCTCCTTCCAAGGCCCAGCTGAGGGAGGAACTGAACTCTTCACCTTCCCCTTAATTCCTCCAGAGTTTGTTTTTGAAATGCCTAAAACCATCTGAGGAATTTCAGCATCATCAGAACCCTCGGGGGGGGAAGTTTCCTGAACTCCTGCCTGCTGGGAGGCTCTGCTTTGGTGGGATCTCCATCCACGGATACAGGCTGGGTGCTGCCAGGCTGCCTGTACCTCTGGAATTTAGGGAAGAGGCAGGAAAAGGAGCAGAAGGGCAGGCAGGCTCTCAGCAACAGCAAGGGTGGGTCAGGAACAAGCAAGAACTTGTTCAGACATCAGATCTTTGGGATCTGCTCCCTCTGATCCTGCAGAATTCAGGAGCAACCGGGATCACCCAGCTCAGGAGTGAAGGCAGAGCTGTGGGTTTGGGGTTTTTTTTAACCTTTTTGGTTAATCCCACTTATTCCAAGCCCTGAGAAGCACCTGGCACTCAGGATCTCCCTCTGGAGGGGACAAATCCTCCAGCCCTTGGGAATCTTCCAGGGCAGGCAAAATAAAGCCCAGTGATAATGGAATAAGACATTCCAGGCATGTCTGCAGAGAGGGTTAAACCCAAGGAAAACCAAGTTTTCCTGTCCTTTAATTACACACAAGGACAACCCCCCCCTCCCATTCCAAGGGATTTTTGTGGCCTCTTCAATCCAACACCTGCCTGGATGGAAAACTAATCCCAGCCCCTGCTGCCCATCCCGATTCCCCTTCCCTGGGGAAGCAGCTCGGGGTCAGCCCTGGCTCCAGCATGCCAGGAGCCACCCAAACCCTGGAATTCCTGTCCCTGGATCCTTCCAGCCTCCCAGGATGGCACCCAAACGGGGGGAAACTGAGCCCTCAGCTCGCCCAGAGTCCCAGGCAGGCATGGAAACAATCATGTCCCGGGATTTTCAAAGAAAGGGAAAACCACACAACTTCTCTGCTATTTCCCTCATTTCCTGCCCCTCCAGGTGGTTTCAGTGGCAGCACCACGAGCTTCATTTTCAGTCTGAATGCAAAAAAAAACAACAAACCAAACCTGGTTAATAAAGATTCCAAAAGGGAATATTTTTCCAAGCTCTTTCTCGGAGATCTCTCCTGTCCAGGTGTGAATCCCTGGAATTGCTGTCATCCCAAAGTGCAGGGGAGTGCCTGGATCAGCTCGGGGCAGCCAGGATTTCACTCTGGTGATTTCTCTCCCAGGACTGTTTTCCCAAGGCACTGCAATTCCCAAACCTGGGACAGAACTGCTGCTTCCCTGCACCTCAGCCCCACATTCATCCCTTTCCTGTGGTCCCTGACACTGTTGGACAAGCCCCAGGAGAGTCACAGCTAGAAATCCATGCAGGATACACGGACCCCAGAGCTTCCCAGTCCCTCTGGAGCAAAGGAACGGCCCCTCCCCCTGCAAACCCCCTTTTAAATGTCACCTTTAAAGCAGGGAAAAACTTGTTTCACCCACAGAATGTCAACACAAGTCAAGATTAGCTGGAGATGTGTCCTTTGTTTCCCCTTTCCCACACCCCTATCCAGAGGGTAACAAACTGGGAGCAGCAGGTTTGCAGGGAAGGGATGATCTGTATCAGCTGAGCCCCTGAATGGGCTCCAGTTCCTGCCAGGAACTCGTTCCACATCAAACAAATCCACCTGCAGCTGCCTCCAGACCTGAGCTCAGCTGCTCTGCACAAAGCCTGCCTGGATTCCAGGGGATTCTTCCTGGCCATTCCCAGGCTCTTCATCTCCCTGTGCTTGACCCTTTAACCCACAGCAAACCCCAAAGGCACAACCCCTTCCGAGGGCTGAATCCCAAATGTTGGGGGTGCAAAGCTTGCACAGGGCACTGCAGCTTTCCCAGGGTAAAATCCCAGCTCCAGGGCTGTTGTTTCCCCTCTGGAGGGTGAGCACAGCTGCTGCTTTCCCTTCTCCAACACTGATCCACTTTTAACTGGGAACAGGGACATCCAAACCTGGGTGTCCTTTGCTCATTTGCTTAAAAACCACCTGAAACCTTCAGGTGCTGAAGAGCAGAACAGAGAGCTCAGGGCAGATCCCACAAACACCTGATCCCTGGGATTTCAGTACTGAAAGGCTCTATTTTCACCCCTCAGAGGCCAAAATCCATCCCACAGAGCCCATTAAAATACTCAATTAGTTAAATTAATGAAACCCCCCCCATAGTCATTCCAGCAAAGGAGAACAGCAGGAAAAGAGATTAGATCATAGAATATCCTCACAGAGCTCATCCAGGAGAACTCACAAATCCCATCCCAGGGAAGTCAGAGCTCATCCCAGAGGACTCCCAAAGCTCATCCCATCCCAGGGAACTCACAGCTCATCCCAGAAAACTCACAGAGCTTATCCCATCCCAGGGAACTCAGGGCTCATCCCAGAGCATTCCCAAAGCTCATCCCATCCCAGAGGACTCCCAGTCTCACCCTCCAGCCCCAGCAGCACCTCCAGACATCCATCCTGGCCAAAGGGCTGGCCCTGCCCTGCACCCGAGGAGGATCAAACACTCCCCCGTCACCTTCCTCACCACCAAAAGCCACAGCACTGCAGAGAGAAGGATTCAAAAGCCAATCCAGACCCTCTGGAATTCCAAAGAGCACGGCCAGGCCTTTCCAAACACTCCTGGAGCTCCTTCCCAGCACTCCCAGCTCGGGCTTTCCCTTTAACAGACGCCCTTTGAGAGGCTCAGCAGCTGCTCCTCGGCTCAATGGGATCCTCTATTGTGGGAGCAGCTGCAGGATCAGCCCGGGATCACCCCCTTTCCCAGGGATCCCCAGCCCTGGAAGGGTTCAGGCAGCACAGCCAAGCCAGGAAAAGACAGAAATCAAGGGGTTTCCCTGCTGAGCTCCCACGAGGAGCAGGAGTGTGGGGAGGTGGTGAATCACCAGGAAGGATCCCAGGTTTTGCTTCCATCCTGCCAGCTCCCACACGCTCCGGGAGCAATGGAAACTCCAGCACTTCCAGAGCCGACTGGGATGATCAGGAGGAAAAAAATCCAAGCTCCCTGAGAAAGGAGGGAACGAAGCCCAAGCCACTCTGGTTCCTCTCAGTGAAGCTCCATCCCCTCTGCCCTGGGAAAGCTGCACGGGATCCATGGAATTCTGGAGCAGGGACAGCGCAGGGATGACAGCCCGGCTCTCATTCCTTTATTTCCTTCGCACAGAAAAGTAATTGCCCAATTAGCAGCGGCTTCACCTCGGTCTCACTCTGCTGGCACTCGGAAGGATTATTTCATTAACTCGTCTCGAGTGTAAATTGAGCAAAAAGCCTTTTAGCAGCTTCCCTGATCGATCCCAGCCCTGGCGGTGAGGCTGGAGCAGGGACACGGGGACACTTCGGGAAGGGCCTTTAATCCTCCCCCTGGGGGAATTCCCAGCGCTGCCTCTG
Organism: Scytalopus superciliaris; assembly: GCA_013400415.1. NCBI lineage: Eukaryota > Metazoa > Chordata > Aves > Passeriformes > Rhinocryptidae > Scytalopus > Scytalopus superciliaris. The sequence goes on from VXBX01006600.1 coordinate 5,549, forward strand.
CAGAGCACATTGAATGAACACCGAGATGTCGCTGGGATCAGGTGGAGGAATAATTCTCTTACTTTCAACCCCAGGAGCGTTTCCCCCTCCTATTTTAGTGCTTCGTGAGATAACCAAGAGCCAAGCGAGAAGTCCCAGGGACTGCCAAAAGTAACACACGCACAGAGAAAAGCCAAAGACTATTATTAGGTCGCTAAAAAGTTATATTTAAGCAGTCCTGAAAGCGGTCAGGAAGATCTCACAAGTGCAATTAGGGATGAATTACCCTCGGTGCAAACCCCATTCCTGGTTCTTTATGGGGCCAGACGGGCTGCACAACAGGCAGGTTTGGGGTGTTTGGGGTTTTGTTTGTGAAACCACCTCGAAATGGGCAATGCCACAGGTGGGTGGCCTCGCTCGGGGGTGCCGAGGGTCCCTTCGCTCCCAGTCCCTGTCCCCGCTTCTCCCAGTTCCCTTTCGCTTCCACCCACGCACCATCACTGGGGAGCAGCCTCGGGGAGGGGTTGGGGGGCACACACGGATCGCTGAGCCCGGCGCTGCCCGCACAGCCCCGGGACCCCCCGTTGCCGCTGTCCGGGGCGGAGGGGCCGGCTCGGAGCCCCCACCCCGGGGCCGCGCGGGGGTCCCCCCGTTACCTGCCCGGGCCCCGTCTCCGCGGCGCCGCTGCAGCTGGAAGGGGCCGGTGGCGCGGAGGGGCTGCAGCCCCGCGGGGCCGGAGNGGAGGAGACGGTGAAACCCCGCCCCTTACCCCGCCCCCAGGCGCGGCCCAGCCAATCAGAGCAGGGCAGGGCCCGGCAGCCCCCACGCGGTGGCGGGTCACGTGGGCAGGGCCGGTTTCTCTTTCACCTTGGCCGGGGGCGGGGACCCCAAATCCCAATCCCGGTCCTAATCCTAATCCTAATCCCAATCCCGCCCCGTCCTTCCCCCAGCCCAGCCGCGGGAGCGCCGGGCACGGCCGGCCCGGGCCCTCCATCCCAGGGGGAGGGGGGCGAGCCGGAGCGCCCCCCCCACCCCCAGCAGGAGAACGGCAAAACGAGGCAAAAAAGCTTAAAATCGGTCAAAACTGCCCAGCTCGCGGCCCCCGATCCACCCCCGTCCCGCTGTCTGAGGGGGCTGAGGCTTTGCTTCCCGGTTTTTAGGGAACAGGGCACCGCAGGGGTTCTTATTTGCCTTAAAACCTGAAAAACCTGCTGTGGAAAACTCTAACCCGGGTCCCACCGCGGAGAGAACCTGCACGGGCCATCTGGGGCTCCAGATGTGGCCCTGCAGCCCCTCCCAGGCTGAAGGGAGAGATAAAAGCACACAGAGAGAAACGGAGAGCAGTTGACAGGGGGTGTTTGGGGGTCGGGGTTGGCACGTGGAGATTCCTGAGCCCACAGAGGTGAATCGGGATGAAAACCTGGGGGCAGAGCTCAGGACTGAGGCAGAAAGGGGGGAAATGGCTCGGGAAGGAGCAAAGGCAAAGCTCTGGGAATGCTCAGGGACTGGGGAGGCGAGGCTGGAGCTCTGATTACTCTCCCCCAGGGCTGCGTTTGGGGATGGGGCCCCACAGCCCTTTCCAAGAGGGAGGAGGTTCCTCCACCTCTCCCTGCGGTCTCACACCTGGAAGGTGGAAAAGGCGTTTCCAACCCGGCCCAGCTCAGCACCCTCTGCCCCTCTGACCCCCGAGCATCAGTTCTGATCACATCTTCATTTAAACCTCGTAATTATGACACCACACTGTCTGCTTGCTTGAGAAGACAGAACAGCACAGGCTTTTTTCCTTGCTCTAGTCCCCTGAAACATATTTTCAGTCTAACCAGTCGTCAAACAATCACAGAATTCCAGAGTGGGTTGGAAGGACCTTAAAGGGACACCTTTTAGGCCAGGTTGCTCCAAGCCCCATCCAACCTGGCCTTGGACACTCCCAAGGATGGGGCAGCCACAGCTTCTCTGGGAAATCCATCCCAGCCCCTCCCCACGCTCCCAGGGAGGAATTCCTTCCCAATATCCCACCCAACCCTGCAGTGGGAAGCCCTTCCCCCTTGTCCTGTCCCTCCAAGCCTTGTCAGTGAAGCCTGAATCCCTGAGCAAAGTCCCTCTGGTGCAGCTCCAGGCCTGGCTGCTGGCTCCTGGCTCCAGAGAGTTTTAGGGAAAGGAAGGAAAGGGACCATCTGCCCCAAGAGCAGAGGGTGGGGCCGATCTGGCTGCCCAGGCTCGGTGGGGAGCTGTGGCACAGGGAGATAAGGAGGGGGGGAGGCAGGAGGGGGCAGAGCAGCCCCAGGGGCTGTGCCAGGCTGGGGGTATCTTGGCACAGCAGCACTGCCCGGCCCCTTCCTGCACCCCCCGGGCCTGGGGCTGTGTGCTGGGAGCAGGGACACTGGGAAAACAGGCAGGGGGACACATCCTGCCTCCAGAGCACCGGGAAGGGGGACAGTGCAGTTGCTGAAGGGAGCAAAGGGGAGGCAGAACCTGCAGTGCTGGTGCTGGAGCTGAGGGAGCAACAGAATGGCACCAAAGTGATCAGCCACCCCCAAACTGAGCCACTGAACTGATCAGCCCTGCACCAAACCAGCCATCCCTCCCCCAGACTGACCATCCACCCCCAAACTGAGCCACTGAACTGATCAGCCCTGCACCAAACCAGCCATCCCTCCCCCAGACTGACCATCCACCCCCAAACTGAGCCACTGAACTGATCAGCCCTGCACCAAACCAGCCATCCCTCCCCCAGACTGACCATCCACCCCCAAACTGAGCCACTGAACTGATCAGCCCTGCACCAAACCAACCATCCCTCCCCCAAACTGACACCCCAAACCAACCATCCATCCCCCAAACTGACCATCCACCCACCCCAAACTGACACCCCAAACCAACCATCCATCCCCCAAACTGACCATCCACCCACCCCAAACTGACNATCACCCCCACCCAAACCCCCCAGCCCTATCTCTTCCAGGAAGGAGCACTGGAGATCTCTGATAAGGGCTGCAGATCTCTGATAAGGTGAAAGCACAATGCTCTGTTCCCAGGGCTGCCCTAAGGGTGGGTAGGGAACATTCCAGAACATCAGCAGTGAGAGGGCATTTCTGAGAGTTACCCAAAACCACAAGTATTTCTCCATCCACCCAACTTTACCACCTAAAAATTGAGCTGCAAATTAAACAAGGGCCCTAAGTGTCTGTTCTGACAGCTCTCCCTACCCCAGCTCCCTCTGCAGAGGTAAATCCATCCCTGGCTCATCCCTGACCCGTGCACAGACACTTCTTCAAGGAAAAACACCCTTCCTGGAAATGCTTCCTTCCCAAGGTCCACAGCAGCTCTCAGCAAAATAAAAGGTAATTAAATGCAAGGAACAGAAATGGAGAGGGAACAGGTGCACAAAAGAACATAAAACTGCAACGAAAAACAGCCATAAGTGCCAAATAGAGAAGTTTTGACCATATTATCTTCCCCCTGATGAGCTGGTAGCTCAGTTTTTCTGGGGACTTCCAACCTCAACATTCAAATTCACCTTTCAGTTTCACTGTGACAGCCTCTTTTTTTAGGGCACAGTGATTAGAACCCAATACCCCCAGCTGGAACAAATTAAAAATATTCCCTCCTCTGGGCTGTTGTGTTTCAGCACAAAGAAGGTCACACAGCTGGGCTCTTCCCACCACATCTCACCCTGCAGATAAGCAAGGAAGAGGGGAAAGGAAAATAAAGTGGCTCAGCACAACTGAGCCCCACTCTAATTCCAGGCCAAGTTTTGCTTTCACCAAAAGCCTCCCTCAAGGTTTAAAACACCCCCCCCATTTTGGTTTCTTTTGGAGGAAGAGGCAGGAAAGCACCAGATGTTGCCTATCAAATGGGCTGCAGCCCTTGCAGCTCAGCTGAGCTGCACATTATCAGCCCCCCAAGTGCTCCAGAGGAGGCCTTTCCCTATCCCTCCCTGACAGACACACCAGAGGGAGAGGAAACTCCAGTCCCCCATTCCACAGGCTGCACTCCAGCCCTGCAGTTAAAGCTCCTGATGTGCTGCAGAGCAGCAGGAGCAGCACAACCTTTACAACTGCTCCGGGGCTGCAGGTCAAGGATCCAACTTCTTATCACCCTCTGCCTGCTCCTTCCCAGCTGGGCAGCACCTTCTGGAGCCCTCTGTGCCTGCACAGGGGAGCTGGGCCCACCCCAGCACTTCTCAGAGCCTCAGGAAGCCAAAGCCATTGCAGCACAATTAGCCAACACCACAGAGCTTCACAATTATGGGATCATGGCTTAGGGTTGGAAGGGGATATGGAAGATCATCCATTCCCACCCCCTGCCACGGGCAGGGACACCTCCCACTAGCCCAGGGTGATCCAAGCTGGCCTTGGATACTCCCAGGGCTGGGGCAGCCACAGCTTCTCTGCCCAACCTGTGCCAGGCCCTGCCCACCCTCCCAGGGCAGAATTCCTTCCCAACATCCAACCCGAACCTGCTTTTAGTTTGAAACCTCCAGTTCCTCCCAGTCTGCAGACAGGCCAGGCCTGTCCTCCCCTCTGAGCTCACCCCACAAGTGCCACCCACCCCTCCTGAGCCCCCTGGGGGTGTCACAGCAGGAAGGGACAGGGCAACAGGCCCCATGTCAGGCTGAGCAGCTGCCACTGCAGCCCTGTCCTTCTGGGCCAGGCCCAGGGGAGATTATATTTCTGGCTGTTTGCTGTGGGGAGGAGGGAGACAGAGCTTAGATTTAAAGTCCTGATCAGCTGAGCATGAACGTGGAAGATCAAAGGGTCACTCAGCACACAAGCTAAGCTTTCCCTCATTGTCCTTGAACAAAATTCCTCTCACTCTAAACTGTGGAGTAAAATGCCTGCCTGTCTGCCTCCCACTCTATCCCCAAGAGACATGGTTTCACTGCTGGACAGTTTCTGCACTCGAATGTTTGGAGATGAAAAGCTCTAAAGAGCAGCAAGATAAATAAAACTGCAGTTTATTAAAAGAGACTCACAGATTATTCACCAGACCAGCCAAGCTATTTCACAGTCTGGTCATGCTCGCAGTGAAAACAGTGGGAGTTTTGGGAACAGAGCACAAGCCCTGCTAAGAGTAAGGAGACATTATGAAATGGAGCAGCTTCCCTAAGTCATGGAAAGGCAGGAAGCCCCTCCTAACTGTGTGAATCAGCCACACACCAGCACGGAGGGCACTTCAAAGTGCCCACCCCTGCCAAGCCCAGAATAGGGCATGGAAATGGAGCCAGGCTCAGGGAATCAGTCAGTTATGCCCAGAGCAATTGAAACCCTGGTTTTTTTATACCTGGTGCTGCATGTCCCTGATCCTCCCACTGCTGGCACCCCACAGCTCCTCCTGGAGAACACTCACAGCAGGCAGGGAGTGATTATCCTCTTTAGGATCCTTCCCTCACACACTCACACAAGTTGGATTTGCAGCTTTACTCGTGCTGGTGGCACTGGGGGAACCCCCTGCCCTGTGCCAGGCTGTGGGGCCCTGCAGGAGCTGCAGTTTGGGGGGGCAAAGGGGCACATCAGGAATTGGGATTTGTGCAGGCAGAGCCCACCTGGCTCACCCCAAGGGCTGAGCTTGTTCCTCCTCCCCTGCCCAAGGACATGGATTCAGGAATTAACCACCAGCAGGCACTTAGGAAGCAACATGAGCTGCATCAGATGGAAAAAAATCAGATGTAAAACATGAAGCAAAGGAATAATATCTTGGAGAATGTGCTAAAGGAAGCTTTGTATGAAAACACAAAATGCCCTGGTTTCCCAGTTTGCAGCAATCAGAGCTCCAGTTCATGCCCCAGCTCCCACAGCTCTGCCTCCCTCTCCTCCAGCTGAACTAGATGGGGAAAAGTATCAAAAAAACAAGCTATAGAAACAAAAAACTTTACAGAAAGGGCTGTATTTGGCACAACAAATATCATCCTCTCACAGATCCAAAGCAATCCCAAGACAAACTCCCCCCCAGAAGTGCTGCTGAGCTTTCCCAGAACATGGAATTTCAGAGCTGGGAAGCACAGGTAAATCAAACTGTTGGGAACAACTGGCACAGTGTAATTAGGAAAAAATGCAGAGCTGAAGAAAATCACCTACTTGGCTCACCCTGGAGCTCAGTGAGCCAGGAGTTCATATGGGAAGGAGCTGCTTTTTTTCTTTTTTTTTGCCATGAATAATTAGAAAAGCAGGAGTTTCAAAGGAAATCAGCAGTTCCAGCTGGCACAGGAGCCCAGAACAGCCATTCTGCAGCACTTCCAACAGGACACGAGTCCCAGAAAGCACTAACACTGCTCACCCCAGGCTTTAATTATCTGACAGTTTGCTCCAACCAACACAATGTTTTTTCCCTAATTAGAGGCATAAAAAACAGGGTGGTTTTTTCCCCCCCTAATTAGAGGTATAAAGGACAGTGATCATATCACACAATGCAAAGTGGTGGAAAAGCCACAGCTCCCGTTCTGTGCTGGCCATTTGGTGGCTTTTTGGCTCCCTCAGCATTAATTCTCTGAGCTCATCAGCTTCCCAGGGAACTGCAGGAAAGAGAAACCTGCCAAACTGAGGGATATTTGATGCTGGAGCATGTCAGCCCATCCCAACAACTCCTCATGGGCCAAACTGGTTGGAGTCTGCTCTCAGCCCTGGCTCTTATTTCCCCCCCTGTCCCACTACAGCTCTCCTTATTTTCCTGATCCCCCAGACACACTCCCCCCTTTATTTGGGGTGACACTTGTTTCTCTGTTCCCTTCCTCTCGTTGTCACTTTGGCACATCCTTAAATTATCCCTCACTTGCAGCAACAGTGATTAAGGATCACCCCTTAATTAGTGGAGCAAGCAAAGACAAACTCTGCCCCTGCCATACTCACACCTAAGGCTGTTTTTAACACCCTGAAGGTTCTCACCACGACCAGGATGTTCCTGTCAGCTGCAAACTGAGCCCCAAAGCTGGATGGAGAAGACCTGCCCACGGGATGGGCTCTGAAGTGCCACAGAGGGTCAGGTTTCACCTTCACTTCCCACATCGGGGAGGGGACACAAACGTTTCCTGCAGCAGTGAGTTGGTGACCATGAGCAGGGTTTTCCTTCAGGGGAACATGGAGCAGCCTTGGTTGATCAGGGAGCAAGGCACTGACTCCAGTGCCAGGCAGCTGGAGAGCTCTGCCTAGACTGGAAGGAATGTATTAAAAGGAGCAGATCCCAAAGCCAAAGAGAATCCAAAAAAATAACCCATTTTGGCAGGGACAGGGCGAGGGTGGCACAAAAATATCCAGCCTATCAGAAAGGCTTTTAGTCCTGCCAGGGCAAAATGTACTTTTATTGGAACTGTTTAATAATTAGATTATCCTATGAGACCCAGGGGAGGGAGGGGCCCAAGAAGTGGGGCTGTAATCAGCTGTAACCAAGTGAAAAACTTCTGCTTTCAGCAAAACTCTGCCTGGATCTCTCTTGCTTGAGGGGTTTTTTGGTGGGTTTTTTTTTTTTTCCATCACAATTTAAAAAAAGAAAGATGTAGGCCAGGCTGGCCTGACCTTGCTGCTGATGCCAGGAAACACAGGCCCCACTCAGTGTCTGCTGCCAGAGCCCCAGGGAAGAGCCCCTGCATTCTGTTCCAGGGCCTGGCACACCCCGAGCCACCCACCCCCAGCTGGGGGGGGGTTTGCAGAGCTGCAGCTCCAGGCAGGGCCCTCACTCCCCACACAGGGATTTCTGGGGTGATTTGGGCTCCAGGCAAGTGGCCACCCAACCCCAAAGCAGCTTCAGGCTTGATGAAGATAAACCCACCCCACCCCCCAGCTGTTTGCACACCCCCCTCTCCAAAGTGCAGCCCTCCTGATGTGTTACAGCTCATTAGTAATATTTTTTTAATGCAAAAGTGGAAAATACAGAGCCAGCCTGCAAATAAATCCCTGTTTTAGCAGCACAGTTGTGTGAATGAAACCCATTTGCTGCTGTTGGGTTTGTGCCTGAGGAGTCCCCAAGGCCACTGGAGAGTTTTATACCCCAGTGAGGGCTCAGCTTGTTGCTAGTCCAGGCTCTGCAGAATTCCCACCCTATTAAATCCCGGTTTTTTCACTGCTCCTCCCACAGTATCCAAGCCTGCCTCGCCCTGTTTGCACCTCCCCCCTGTACCTGGCCAAGAACTAAGCCATTCCACAGGAGAAGTGTCCCTGTGGGAGTGACCCAACCCACAGATATTAAACTGGAGCAGGAATTCCTCAGCCTTTCCATGCTGGGACAAGTGCTGCTCTATCAGCTGCACCTAAACCCAAGTATTAAGAATATCAGGAGCCCAAACCAGAGGGAAGCTCCCTCTACTCACCTCCTGGGGATGTGGAAGCAACAGCAGCAGCTGCCCTGGGTCTGCACACCTGGATCTTCCCAGCTCTCCAGGATTATCCCAGCCTTTGGATAAGTCTCCCCCCCAGAGCTGGGCTGAGGTGGCACCTTAAAAGCAAGGGAGATTTATTAAAGTCTTTTTATGGTACAGTTTAACTCTGCAGAGTTTAACAGATTTCAGGTCACCTGCAGGAACAGATCACAGCCAAGTGACACACAAAGAATGGCAGGGGATGATTTAAGGAAACCTCAGGTACTTTACAAACCTTTATTCTGCTTGATAACAACTCCTAACTTGTATCACCACTTCTCTAAGTGATGGCAGCTCACTCGAGGCTGTATTTCCAGAGCAAGAGGGAACCAAGGCAGGAGATCAGTTTTAAAGCTCAATTTTTAAACCCAAACCTTTAATTCCAACCAGCTGAAGTTGCATCTCACTGGTGGTGAGAAAAGTCCCTTTTCATTGCCTGTGTTGTCTAAGGGTCAGCAAGAGATATTTATTATTTAATCATGTCCTGGTTGGAAGAGACCTTGGAGATCATCCAGTTCCATCCCCCTGCCACATTCCAAAGAGTTTTGGGAGGCCCAAGGGCCTGGAGAGAGTTTGGACTCCCTCAGATCTCCAGGGCCCAGAGATCTCTGCTGACACCTCCATATATTCAATAAATGAGGATTTTAGATCCCTTTGGTGTGATTTAACATGAAACTCCATCAGCAAGGCCTTGACAAACCTGGGGCTGTCAAGGGCTTGATGATCCTTGTGGGGGTCCCTTCCAGCACAGGATGTTTGGTGAGTCTGATTCTAAACCGTCTGGTTTAGCATCAGAAAATTCCAACTTAGAATATTCTGAGACTTAAAGCCGGTCTTAAGAACGTTGTTAAGAGGAGTTTAACCCCGGTGGGCTCCTGGTGAGCAGCAGCTACCCCAGCCCTGAAGAAACTGCTCCCTCTGCTCGAGTTGGTCCCAAATTTGCTTCATCCACTGACATCTAGTGGTGGTGGCACCGCGGCTGAACCTCCACACCTGCTCCAATTCCACCTCCCCCTGGGCCTTTTCCCTGCAGGTTCAGCTCCAACAACTTGGAAGGACCTCAAAGCTCATCCCCTTCCACCACCAGACCTCATAAACCAGGCAGAATTCCTGCATTTATGGTTTTTCCCCCCGCTGCCACTTCCAGCAGATTTGCAAATGAACTCCCTGAAAGGACCATCCCGGGGCTGTTCACACCCCCTTTGTTCTCCCGAGCTCAGCAATCCCTCTTGATCTGCCCCCAAAGCCTCACATACCACACAAACTGCTTCCCAGATCCTCCCTGCTGGGATAAAAGCAGAGGGATTTCATGTCTTCTCCAGGTTCCCTTTTCAGCATCTCGCAGGAACACCTACGAGAAATTACAGTTTACGGGGGGGGGAAAAACAGCATTGCTGGAATGACTAAGGATGACAAACCCTCACGGGGATTACAGGATTAAACCCTGAGAGGTTCGTAATCCAGAGTTGGAAAGAAAATCCTGCGTTTGACTAAATATCCTTGTTTTCCCCTCCAAGTCTTTACATAAAGCAATTTACTGTGGCTGACAGGGTTGTCACCTTAAAACGCGAGTCCAGAGGAGGTGAGGGAGGTAATTAAAGGGATCCAGCAGCTCCTGCTCTGGAGCCAATTGGGAAAGCTGGAATGTCCACCTGGAGAGGGGGAGAATCCAAGTAAACCTTGGGATCCCTTCCAGCGCCTAAAGGGGCTCCAGGAGAGCTGGAGCAGGACCTTGGACAAGGGATGGAGTGACAGGACAAGGGGAATGGGGTTAAACTGGAAGAGAGTAGGATTAGATGGGATATTGGGAAGGAATTCCTCGCTGGGAGGGTGGGGATGGAATTCCCAGAGGAGCTGTGGCTGCCCCATCCCTGGGAGTGTCCCAGGCCGGGTTGGATCACCCTGAGCCCTTGGAAGGTGTGCCTGCCCATGGC
>VXBX01006636.1:0-12326 GCA_013400415.1 Scytalopus superciliaris
TCTTTAGATACACATTTAGTTTATTTATCACTAATTAATATTAAAAAGTTTAATGTTGAACGCATAGAAGTTCTAACATTGGTTTCCAAAGAGAACAGGAATATGCACTGACCTAAAAGGGAAACAGGATCTGAATGCCTTAAAGGAATGGGGTTTGATCTGATAGATAGATAGATAGATAGATAGATAGATAGATAGATAGATAGATAGACAGACAGATATGTAAGACCTGATGTTAATACAGTTGATTTTAGTCTCAAGTAGTGTCATATAAGTAGTGTCATATTAAAGCCCTGTGCTTTAAAACATTGTTAAAAAAATTAAATGCATTCAAACTTGCTGATACTTACTGTAAATATTGTAGTACTATTTTATATGAAAAATAAAAATCAGCTACACATGCAGCAGGTGCTACATCAGGGCAGGGTGCAGGTCAAGGCTTCTCTGCTCCCTGATCGTAGTTGCAGTGGGACAGAGCAGGCACAGGATGAGGGAAACCCTGTGCCAAGGCATCCCTGGTCAGTGAGATGCAGCACAGCACGTTTCAGGCTGTGTCATTGCTGTTCTTTCATTTTCCAAGGTGCTGTGGGGAGCTTTGTGTCCTTGCCATATCCTCTAAGCCAAAAAGATATCAAGTGTCGCAGTGTCTGCTCTCTGGGGATGCTGGCTAATAAAGTGCTCTCCAGCTGGCTGCCAGTGCCTGATTCTTAAAAATAACCGAAACAGAGGAGGTTACTGAATCCATTAACCCCAGGATGTGTTATTATCCCTAACAATGAACATTTTATGAGCTAAATCACAGCTTTGACAACAATAGATTTTAGAAACTAATTACATGGGACCTAAAAGTAATGAAATTTTCTTAGAAATCCTAGGTTTGTTTTTTTCAGCAAGTCTAAGATTTATTTTTTAACATTATTATGATGTACAGTTCTTAACAATTTTTAAGTTTTCCAAAAGTACTAACTTTGTTTCCCTCTGATGCAATGTTGCTCCTCAGACCTTGGGCTCTGAGGAATCCAGTCAATATTGCAACACAAAAACATGCCACGGTCTTCTAAATCCTGACTGTTAATTTTTAAGACAGTATAAATTAAATGTAAGTTTCTGACACAGATACAGCATCTAAGAGAACTGCAAGATTAAAGTTCCCAGACTATAATCAGAAGATGCTTTCTTTGGATGCTACGTCTTCTTTCACCACCCAAAGTACTGTCAGGAAGATGAAACTTTAGTATTCTGGCAAGTCAGTGATAAGGCAGCATGTGCTGGTACCTCTCATCCAGCAGATGTTTGTCACCCTGACTGACCAACCATTCTGGTTCTCCTTGACTGCCACAGCTTCAAAAGGGACTAGTGCTGTTTACACTACAGGCTCAGACACCTTCAGCCCAGCATTGCAGCAGCGACACTGAATGTGCATCATGGTCAGGTGCAGAAGCTGCAGAGAAGTGTTTTCTCCTCCAGGGAAATACCTACAACTGGCAGATAATCTCTGAGACACTTTTCAGCACCTGATTTTGCTGAAATCTGAAGCTGCAGAGTTTTAGAGGATTTCTCTCAGTACTCAGGACTCCAGATGTGTTTTCACAACTAAGCCTGATATACATTCCTGGCTGTCAAGGGCCTCGAAGTATTTATCAGCTTTAAGTTAGGTGGTTTACCACAGCAACTCTGCAGCTGTTATCTTGTGTTCAAGATCATGGTCTCTAAACTCTAAATCTGGAAAATAAAATGGGATACAGTCCTAGGAACACCAACATTCAAATTTGCATGATTCACAGCAAGCAGCAAGCGTTGCCTTCGTTTCTGGCTTCAGGGGTGGCTGGGAATCCAGCTGCTCACAGGAGGTTTCAGCTGTGCTGTGATAGCCAGCCCACATGCAATTTGCTTTTTAATGCACCTTTACCTCACCCATGGGGAAGGATGCCCATCCAGGAGGTTGGGTGTGTGTTTTCTCTGGGGCTGTGTAATGAAGCCTGGTTTAATTCTTCCTCTTCTGGTAGGAACACAGACTCACTCTTGCATCTGTGGCCCAGATGGAGCATCCCAGCCCAGGGATGGCTAGACAGGTACAACCCTGGCTTCTGCACAGTCCAGTTAACATCTCTGTGTTTGAAAGAGGAAATACTGGTGCTGGGAAATAAGTAACATTGACCATCTTGATCTTTTTTGAAGGATAAACTTGCTATGGATAATGGATATGTCTGTCTGTCTCCTGTATGGCTCTGAAAGTTTGGCTGGCTTGAAATTTGACTTGGAGGCACTGTAATTAAACCTTGGCATTTGAAGTAATTAACGAGCAATCTTTACATTTTAGCATAATCTCAAAGGAACAGCAGGGTGCTGACAGAAATTAAATAACTCTGTTAATTTAAAAGCATCAGAGTTTCTGTAAGCATGTGGTCTGTACTGTTGGTAATAAGCTTTTCAGAAATAGCACTGTAGCCCCAATAGTCTAAATCCCAGACCTTCTCTGAGGAAGGATCAGAGAGGAATCCCACCTCAGGAAACTGAGGGCCAGAGTTGGTATTCCCCATCAGGGAATACATCTTACAGCACCATCTCTGCTCCATCACCCCAAAGTCCTGGAAAGATCCAGGAAGTCCAGACTGTGAGCATCTTCAGGAGTTGCCCAGGAAGGAGGCAGATTCCAAACCACTGCTTAATATTTCAGCTGGAAACTGGATCTTACTTACATCTATAAATAGCCAGAATATGCTTCTTTCCATCAGTGTCCCTGCAAGGCTGTTCATTGTTACATGCAGATTCAGAAAATTAAAAAATCATGATGTGTTTTAGCCCAAAAGCCTCCAGGAGAGAGACTTGGTCACCTGTCACCCACTGCCAGCCAGCAAGTGGGTACTCAAGTCAGGATTGCTGCCGTTTTACTGCTTGGGGAGTGTTGAAAAGGCAGCAGTGTAAATACCAAGCCTTTTCAGTGAAGAGGTCAGGACTGGCAGCATCTGTGAGGATGACTCACTCCCTACAAAGTCACAAGGATTTTGTGGAGTACCCTTGTGTCAATCTCTTGGTGATAAGAGATGTTGCCAGGCTTGAAAGGGTAGTTCATAAAATCAGGCTCCTGAGACAAATAAACCAGAAGCCAGATAAAGGGCCTCAGATATGTTCATGGCATTCAGTAAGTACTAAACACTCATGAAAACCAGACTCAAGCTGCATGTTTTCAGTGCCCTCAGTGTTAAGGAAACTTCCCATTCTGACTATTCACGAGACTCTCTGGCAGTCACACTCCCAACACCTGAGACTTTCACTGCTGGGATCGAAGTCCAGTGAGCCAACACGTGCTCCACTTGACTCCCTACACACCCACTCACACAGTTGGACCAGGATTCCATACTGGTTTGATGCCAGGTTTCCCACAGCAGAATCTCAGATATCTAGCTCTATAAAGCCATTTATTGATGGCACAGTAACACTGAAACAAAGCAAGCTGAGTGCCTCCAAGGAGGCACTCCAACAAAGAACCACTGGGCTTCGTTCATGTCCCCCTCTCTGTGTCCATCCACCTTGCTGATGTGACCCCTCTTTGTCTCCTTGTTATCCAAAAGCTCAGCAGTTCCTGGCATCTCCTGTGTCCATTCACCTGGCTGGCAGTCACTCATCTCAGTGCCCTTTGCTATCCCAAAGGCTGGCAGTTCATATCTTCCTGTTGAAGGCACACACAGAGCTCAATCTGCATTTCAATCTGGATCTCAATCTGCAGCTTTTGAGCACAGCTACCTGGACCAAGTGTATTCCTCAGCACTCAATATGGACACAGAGGTTAACTTAAGAAGTCCATTTTTTAAGTTCTCCTCCTGTGTCACTAGATTTGACCCTGAGATTAGCTCAGTTGGTTAGAGCATTGTGCTCATAATACCAAGATCATGGGTTTGATCCCCATATAGGCCATTCATTTAAGAGCTGGACTCAATGATCCTTGTGGGTCCCTTCCAACTCAGAATATTCTGTGATTTCTGATGTGTGCAAAGTAAAAGATGAAAAGGAGGGATTAAAACAGGTTCTGTATGGAAGCACACAGGGCAGTGTGTGAAGGTTTAGACTTCATGTCAGACAGCAGTTCAGGGCAGCCTCTTCCCAAGCTCCATCACTCAATGCCAAGGTCTTAGAAACCAACCACATTTCCAGCACCCACTTTAGCTGTTGTAAGACATGCTCCCCTCACTCAGGTGTGTGTACACCATAAGCAGCTCCTCCACTGTTTGGATACAAACCACATTATCCTGCTCTATGTGATTAATCCTGATGTTAGTGAGTAACAGTGTACTGGGAACAGTTTATCAAGTTTCTTCTCATTTTTCTGTGCTCTTTAAACAGACATGTCCACAGGCCCTTCCTACACCACGGTTATGACAAGTGGCAGCCCCAGCTGGCTCCATTCCTTCTCTCTGTGTATTCCTGCAAGGCAGGTCACAGTAGCAGCCAGCCTGGTCACAGCCATGGCCCCTTGCTCATGGAAACTCCCATCTTCATGCACAGCAGCTCAGACTGTGTGATTTGCTCCAGTTGCCTGCAGACCCCAAACCCAGCTGGGTGCCTTGTGCTTCACCTAGACCAAAGGAATAAGGCTTGGGGTTGGGAGTTAGCTAGCAAATGGTTTTAAACACTGATGTGAGTTTTAATGAGAGGAATCACATTGCAAAATAACACTCGAACTTGACAAACTGATGAGATTAGCACTCCAGCACACTTGTACTGGCAGTGCTGAGTGGCCACGTCCCCCCTGCATTAGTAGCTTGAGTGCTTGCAGTTCCTGACCTTCCGCCCATGCTGACAATCTGCTAGCATGGGTTCAGAGTAAGCTTTGGATTAAGTTATAAATTTCAATGGTTAGAGGAGAGAACTTCAGATGAGCTTTGAATAAAAAATTTAGTTTCCCAGGATAGAACAGTAGGTGGGGAGCAGAGTGGGGTCAGGTAAAAAGAAACTATGTCTGAAGGAAAGTGGCACTGTGGCAATTCAGCAAATGTGGACAGGCTGTGCCAGGCTCTGCCTCCCATTGCAAAAGATCCAGTACCCAACCAGCAGAGATGTCCCTGAAAGTATCTGTGCACTGCATTTGGCCATGACCAGTTTTCTGTCACAGATCATTAGGAAGGCATGAAGGCAGAAACTGGAAAAGCCATCAATCTGCATGGCATCTCCTTCTAGGACAGAAGAATTTGTAGCACAGACTACCGAGAACATCGCTTTGTGACTTTGAGCTGTCACTCTGGGGAAGCCTGGGAAAGCCAGTCATGCCCCAATCCAAGGCAGGGATTGAAGTGTTAAGGAGAATTCTCTTTCTGTACTCCTGATCCTTGCTGCTTAGACCAAAGTGGTGAGACCATCAGAAAAACAGATGGAAAATTCATACCTGGGACAGGTGTCCTGGCTGGCCAGCTCAGTTTTGCTCCACTTGGTGGGAGAAGTGCCATAGACTGGTGGCCAGACAAAACCTGTGAATCTCAAGGCCTCCTTTCCCTTTTTTTGATTCATTTTAACTTAAGTTTCCCTCCAGTGTAAAGTCAATGAAGTCCCACTAGTGTTGGGTCCTTCATGCTTCCTCAACTGCACCTCCCTGCTATTTTACATGATCACACAGATTTCCTCAGTGTAATGAGTTGTCAAATAGCAATGATTTCTGAGTGCAAAACCTGTGGCCATTTGTAATCCTTCCTATCTAGTCTCTTCCAGCCTTTAAAAATAATTCTATAGTCTTTCCATTCCCACGATGTCTGTAAATTTGGCAGCTCTCAACTCTGTGGGAGGGGAAAGACCCTTTCTGTTCTAGTCTGGTAAGATTTTAGCATTAATGGAGTTTTTAATTGTTTTACTATGAAGTACACAGACACAGAGCCCTTTGGCAAGGGCACCCTGTAGAAATAAATTGAGTCATCATCCTTATAATAGAAAAGCTAATTCAGTATGGATCTGTCCTCCAGTTAAGGGCATGCACATCCCTTAGAGAATAGTATTACTGACTGACCAGACTTCTGCTAGTAACTGCTGTTTGCTTTTCCTGACAGATCCTCCTGTCCTGACTTTGGAAATGGCTGACTGTTGGCTGCTGCAGTAATGTGTGGGATCAGCCTTCTCCTGGGCCCTCCTCTAATGGTGCTGCTGTACTTCCAGGTCCACTGCTAGAAGGACTCAGCGTGGAGACTATTTGTCCTGCCCAGAACTGAGACACCCTCTACTTTCTGCCTTCCTTTCTACATAAAACATAGCTGGCAATACATCTCCAGGTTTGATGTACCCTGCTTCTTAATGTGGAAGAGTCTGCAAAACTTCCCTCTGGCTACCAAGAGAAAAATAAAGAATTTCAGGTTGATATCTGTCCATAGTGAATGTGAGGGAAGGTGAAGCAGCATTGTAAGAGCTGTAAGGATATGTGTCCTGGTCAGTTCTCACATGTAAGTGCTGAAGGGTGGCCAATACCTGGCCTGACATAAAGTTCCCAGTGAAACATCAGCCCACTGACATGTGTAAGCAAATCAGAGCCAGCAAGGTGAGTTTGTCCTGGATAAGCTCTTTGCAACGTTGGTATAACACTGAACATAGGCCTGTTTAGACTCTTCCTCTTCTGCACTGGCTTTCTAATACTTTCTCTCTTCTGACTTAATGTCCTCTTCTTATTGGGAAGGAGGAATTTCATGTGGGACTGGACTGAAGGGGATTTTAGGGGTCCACTGATTCCAGTGTCCCTCAAAATGTATTGAGTCGATTCACAAAATGTCTCTTGGGTCACTTGGTGCCCTCTCCATCACCAGGTTGCTCCATGCAGACTCTGGGCAAATGGCTCCATTGAGGTGCCACAGGCTATGCATTGGAGCACCGTGGGTCATGCCAGGGAACAGTGCCCTGTCAGGGCTGCTGCAGGCAGCACCCTCAACAGTCTCCATGTGTGCTCTGATAAAAGAGCAAGGTGCCCATCCAGAGGTGTTCCAGAAGGTGTACATCAGATCTCCTGTGCAACAGCTGTACCTGCCTGGAGTCATTCACTGCTGGCCATGCTCTCTGAGGATGGCAAACACCATTGTGTCTGGGTGTCAGATGGGTTTGCTTGCATGTGCTCAACATCTGCTGAAATTAATTCAACCAAGAGGAACATGCTGGTGGCCTCATTCTGCTGGTACCTGACGCATTCAACATGGAAGCTTTTGTTCCAGCTGCTGTCTCCAGAACCAACGCCATCCATCTCAGCACTGGAAGTCCAGCAGGATTATTCACAGGTGGTTCCATTTTTTTCTTGGAGTCAAGTCCTGCCTTGAAATTTGTCTCCAAGGCAAGATTTGAACCATCTGTGAGCAATCCTGAGAAACTTGAAAGCACCAGTGGCCAAAAAGTTGTTTTCTCTCAGAGTTCCTTAGCGATGACAGGGTGCATCATTCCTGCCAGGCACCCAGCCAGAGGGGCTGTCACCAGGAGTCAGGACCTTAGTGCCAAGGCCAGCAGCAAGGGGAGCAGCGTGATCCAGAAACACAACAGGAGAAGCACCAAATGCCAAGCAAATAACATAAGAGACTTGTCTCTGCGCAAGAGGGAACTGGGCTTGGGGAAGGAAGCATCTCTCAAACATCTCACTGCTCTTTGGTAACACAAGCTTTACTCAAAGCCCTCACACTGGTGGTGTTGCAAATATCACACAACATTTGTTTTTCTAGGTGGTAAATGGAATGGACATATCCTGAAGGCTGTGAGGGTTGTGCTGCACAGACTGGTTTGGCTGGGTCGGTGTTTTACTGCGGTCGATAGATTTTTATCAAATGCTTTTACTTGTTAAATTTTCCTTGGCTGTGGGAACAATCCGGCAAGTAGTAAAAATGATGAAGCACCATTTGAAGGACACACGCAACCAAGGAGATCACTTGTTTGGCTGGATCCCCTGCTGCACAAGGGAAGCTTTGTGTGAGCTCACAGAAGCTCCGTGTTCCTCTGGCTGTGGGCAGAGCTGGCGGCAAACTTCAGGCTTTGTCTCTATGCAGAGTCAGGCCGGCTTCGTTCTCCACAGAGCTGAAAACTCATTATTTCTGAGGTTACAGCCAGGCTGCTGGGAGGCTACAGTTCCTTGTGAGAGGTGCCTGTCTCCCAGCAGCATTGGCAGGGAAGCAGCTGGTCCTTTGGGGAAAGGAAGAGGTTCGTGCTGGCCTCATTGTGGGATCTTTATCACATACAGAACTCGATGCCAGAAATCAAGCATTTTGAGACGAGGAGGAGGGGATGGCACGTATGTGGCATAGCCTGGAGGTCCTCTTTGTATGCAAGTTGGGATGGGGATCCCATGAAAAAGCTCAACATGGGGACATGAATTAAAAGCTATCTACAAAGCAGTGCTTGTGTGCACTGGCTAATTAAGACTGCAAAGATAATTATAAAATCAGGTATCTGTACCAGCCCATGCTTGTGATGCTCCAACCTGAGACAAGCAGTATTACAGTAGGATGGGAAAAGGCAGATGAGTAACCCAGCACAGTCATGATAGGATGGTGAGCAGGGATGGCATTAATGGAGAGCCCAGAGGTTTTTCAGCTGCAGGAATATGGGGTGCAGGTTTTAAGAAGTTTATAGCTCTGTCCAGGAGCACAAAGCCATTCAGAGGTCAGCAGGAGACCCAGCACATCTCTGACAGATTAGTCCCTTGCCAAACACCAGACTCCAGAGACCATGTCTTCAGAAAAGCTGATATTTTTAATGGCTGAATGAATATTTTCCCTGACTTTGCTCTGGGAAACAGCTGGACCTTTCTGGCCTGATTTGAAAATAGTAATAATAATAGTAAGACCAGCCCACTAGCATTTCAGTGAAAGTAGGTAAAGCCTGGCAAAGTTCCCTGTTACTGCAAACAGGGCTTTTTGCTGTGGGAAGTGCCGGGCAGCATCAGGAGCCAGCAGGCACTGTATTGCCTGCAGCCAGGCAGCCAAGGCGCCAGCTGGAGGAGCTGGCAGCACACCGGCTGGCTTTCCTGCCAGGANGCTCCAGCCATTGCTCTGTGAAACAGCCACCTGCACATCCAGGCATGGCTTTAAACCCGTGTCTCAGGTGTCACCGTTTGCATATGCTGCCACCAACTCCAGTTTATGCAGGGGCTGACTGCTTTGCTTATGCATTTCTCTGTCTCCTCCAGGTCCTAAGAGATGATGTTCATCTTCGGTCTACAGTCCTGGTAGGAAGGGCTACTATGCTGGACTCTGGACATGGCAGCCTTTCCCCAGGGACAGCTGATTTTCCTCTTGCTTAGTTAAGACAGGTTCAGCAGGAGTGGCTGTCCCGTCTGCCTTTTCTCTCCGGGGCTGAGTGCCCTGGAACAGTATCATGAACACACCCTCATTGTCTGCCGAAGATCCTGTGAAAGTCTTGCCTGCACTGCATTCAGTCAAGACTCAGAGTATAAAATGATAAAGCGCTTGTTGGGTTTTCTCATCATTCGATCTCAGGCACCTGGAAAGCTCACTGAGTTTTGCTGTGCAGAGTTNGTTGCAAATATCACACAACATTTGTTTTTCTAGGTGGTAAATGGAATGGACATATCCTGAAGGCTGTGAGGGTTGTGCTGCACAGACTGGTTTGGCTGGGTCGGTGTTTTACTGCGGTCGATAGATTTTTATCAAATGCTTTTACTTGTTAAATTTTCCTTGGCTGTGGGAACAATCCGGCAAGTAGTAAAAATGATGAAGCACCATTTGAAGGACACACGCAACCAAGGAGATCACTTGTTTGGCTGGATCCCCTGCTGCACAAGGGAAGCTTTGTGTGAGCTCACAGAAGCTCCGTGTTCCTCTGGCTGTGGGCAGAGCTGGCGGCAAACTTCAGGCTTTGTCTCTATGCAGAGTCAGGCCGGCTTCGTTCTCCACAGAGCTGAAAACTCATTATTTCTGAGGTTACAGCCAGGCTGCTGGGAGGCTACAGTTCCTTGTGAGAGGTGCCTGTCTCCCAGCAGCATTGGCAGGGAAGCAGCTGGTAACTGGGGAAAGGAAGAGGGTCGTGCTTGGCCTCATTGTGGGATCTTTATCACATACAGAACTCGATGCCAGAAATCAAGCATTTTGAGACGAGGAGGAGGGGATGGCACGTATGTGGCATAGCCTGGAGGTCCTCTTTGTATGCAAGTTGGGATGGGGATCCCATGAAAAAGCTCAACATCGGGACATGAATTAAAAGCTATCTACAAAGCAGTGCTTGTGTGCACTGGCTAATTAAGACTGCAAAGATAATTATAAAATCAGGTATCTGTACCAGCCCATGCTTGTGATGCTCCAACCTGAGACAAGCAGTATTACAGTAGGATGGGAAAAGGCAGATGAGTAACCCAGCACAGTCATGATAGGATGGTGAGCAGGGATGGCATTAATGGAGAGCCCAGAGGTTTTTCAGCTGCAGGAATATGGGGTGCAGGTTTTAAGAAGTTTATAGCTCTGTCCAGGAGCACAAAGCCATTCAGAGGTCAGCAGGAGACCCAGCACATCTCTGACAGATTAGTCCCTTGCCAAACACCAGACTCCAGAGACCATGTCTTCAGAAAAGCTGATATTTTTAATGGCTGAATGAATATTTTCCCTGACTTTGCTCTGGGAAACAGCTGGACCTTTCTGGCCTGATTTGAAAATAGTAATAATAATAGTAAGACCAGCCCACTAGCATTTCAGTGAAAGTAGGTAAAGCCTGGCAAAGTTCCCTGTTACTGCAAACAGGGCTTTTTGCTGTGGGAAGTGCCGGGCAGCATCAGGAGCCAGCAGGCACTGTATTGCCTGCAGCCAGGCAGCCAAGGCGCCAGCTGGAGGAGCTGGCAGCACACCGGCTGGCTTTCCTGCCAGGAATCAGCCTGGCAAGCCGGTTCGGTGGCCTGCCTGTGTCCCACTGGAAAGCCCCAAGGAAGATGTCCCCAGCAGTGAAACTGCTGACAGCCCCGTGTACTCCACCAGGAAAATTATCCATCGGGAAAAAAATTTTGCCAACTCGATGTCTGAGCGTCTCTGCTCAAACAGCAGCATCCTGTGGGAGGCAAATCTCCCCTTTAATACAGGATTTCACTGTGGTCCCATGCAGGATTTACTGGGAGGGGTGAACAGCTCAGCTGTGTAGCAGGGCAGCTCCAGCCATTGCTCTGTGAAACAGCCACCTGCACATCCAGGCATGGCTTTAAACCCGTGTCTCAGGTGTCACCGTTTGCATATGCTGCCACCAACTCCAGTTTATGCAGGGGCTGACTGCTTTGCTTATGCATTTCTCTGTCTCCTCCAGGTCCTAAGAGATGATGTTCATCTTCGGTCTACAGTCCTGGTAGGAAGGGCTACTATGCTGGACTCTGGACATGGCAGCCTTTCCCCAGGGACAGCTGATTTTCCTCTTGCTTAGTTAAGACAGGTTCAGCAGGAGTGGCTGTCCCGTCTGCCTTTTCTCTCCGGGGCTGAGTGCCCTGGAACAGTGAGTATCATGAACACACCCTCATTGTCTGCCGAAGATCCTGTGAAAGTCTTGCCTGCACTGCATTCAGTCAAGACTCAGAGTATAAAATGATAAAGCGCTTGTTGGGTTTTCTCATCATTCGATCTCAGGCACCTGGAAAGCTCACTGAGTTTTGCTGTGCAGAGTTGACTCCACGTGCTTATCTTTCCAGGGATACTTCCCTTAGGTTTCCTCAAAACCTCAAACCCCTGCATGTGCATCAGCTTTAGCCCTGTGAATCAATGACCCTTGTGGGTCCTTCTCCTTTCATAGCACCCAAAGGAAAATAAAATCATCTCCCTGCGTACTTCAAAGAGGGAGAGCAGCCTAAGGCTTACCACCTTTGTTTAGCGAGTGCTCCTTTCCCCATTAATAGCAATCCCAAAAAGTGTCGAATCTACACACAGTTTGAAGGCTCCAACCTCACCCTGGTTTTGACTTGGAAGTGCACCCCTACAGGAATGGGAGGACAGGGGTGGCCCTGTCACCTGCAGGCTCCTCAGCAGGCAGCATGAGCAGCCCAGACCCAAGCCTGATCCCCAGCCCGGCCTAAGCTGATGTTTGGAGGCCAGGCAGGAGTAAACCCAAGCAATTCGTGTGCCGAGCTCCGCTCTGTCACCCCACGGGTTGGTGGCCGTGCTGAGGGCTGGCTGGCACGGGCCTGTGGAAGGGCTGGGGTGGGCAGCTCCGCTGGGCCTGAGGGGCTGAGGGCGTGGGCTGGACTGAAACCTGGCCCAGAGCGTGGTGCTTAGTGGCGTGAAGCCTACTTGCAGGGCAGCCTCTGGCAGTGCATCAAAACCAGGCCCGGTTGCGAAGCGGCTTTTCGGAGCCGAAAGGGCCGTGCCGGTGACAGCGGGGCCGCGGGCGGGGCGGGGCGG
>VXBX01006636.1:12516-43901 GCA_013400415.1 Scytalopus superciliaris
GGGCTGGGACAGAATCCACCCCCCTCCCACCCTCCCCTTGTTAGTTACCCACACGCCCCCCCGCCTCTCTCCCCTTGGTGCCCGCAGCAATCAGGACGACTACCAGCTGGTTCGAAAGCTCGGGCGAGGGAAGTACAGCGAGGTCTTTGAGGCCATCAACATCACCAACAACGAGAGGGTCGTCGTGAAGATCCTCAAGGTGAGTGTCCCGTTGATGGTGGGCAGGCTTGTGGTGGCTGGGAGGGAGGGAGGGAGGGGGAGAGCAGCTGGGGTGGCAGGGCCAAAGGGCTGTTAGGTCTCCTCTTTTGTCCCAGAACGTGTGTTTTCTCATTAAAGACACTGGAAGAGTGGTTTTGGAAATGGATTTGGTGTCCTGCGTGCTGTAGCAGTGTTTTGATGGCTCCACCCCTCCTTGTCCAGCGTAGCTTTGGGCCGAGAGCTCCTCTGGAGGGGCAGAGCTGCGAGTCCTGACATTTGAACAGCGTTGCATGTGCTGCCTGTGTTTGGCAAATCGGATCTGGCAATGCCTGTCTAAAACAGCCCAGGGACTGCCATGTCAACAGGAATGTGAAGCCCGGAGGGGGGAATCCTTCTGTTAACCTCCAGACAGCTGGCATGTGGCCTTTTCAGAGCCAGGCTGCAGGATGATGCTGAGCAGTGTAAAAAGCAAAATTTTGTATTCAGTTCTTTAGAGGATCTAACACAGAAAAGAACTTTGCCACAGTCGGACCATAAACACTATGGCAACTTGAGGAGACTGAAGGAGGCTGTCCAGAATGTGGCCGTGTGGGTTACCTGTGTGCTGAGATATTGGCCCTGGTGAGGTCAGGCTGAGGGAACCTTTATGCAGCAGTGGTAGGTTGTAGTTTGGAGTGGCTGAGTGCACGGGGTTAGCCATGTGCAGAGCATGCCTTGCTGTTTTTGACACTGAAGCAACAGGCTTATAGTGAGCTGTGCTAACTGTCCTAGCAGCACTTTGTGTTGGTGATCTGCAGGTAGGCAGAGGAGTTAAGGCAGAAATGAAAGGTTAGAGTTGAAGTGTGTTTGGTTCTGGCTTGGCTGACACTTGTGGCTGTCACTTGTTGGACCTGCCACACTTGTCACTTGTTCCCTGGGAGCACGTGGGAGCCGGTGTCTGACCATGGGTGTCCTAAGAATTTGGGCACACGTTCATCCACAGTGTGCAGGGGGGTCTGAGCTTAGCGTGCCCTTGCAGCCACTAAGAAAAGCAGCTCCCTAGGACACGCTTCTCTGCAGGGCTGGAGCCTTAAGGATTTGCTAGATCCAGTCAGATAGATTGTCTGGCTGTCTCTGCTGACAGCCCCACTCACTGCGCCTGCTTCCTTGGGATCTGCCTTAGCTTCCCAGAGAACTTGTCATGGTTTGTCCAGCCAGCGCTCCTGGGAAAGGTGTGATCTTCCATCTGCCTCTGGGAGGAGGCACACACACCCCAGCTTTGGCTGTGGGCAAGGTGGTGGCCAGGTGAGCTATTTGGGAGAGCCTCTGTGGCTGAGCCTGACGTCAGGGCAGAGTGGGGAGGCTCACATGTCCTCGCCAAGCTGAGTTCCTCTGGCATGCTGTTTGGGCCTCCCCCTCCTTTGGATGCTTTATGTGGTTTGAGGTTTTGTCTGTTTTAAAGTTGGTGCAGGCAGGAGTTTCTGCTGTGAGACAGTAGGCACAGGTAGCCAGTGCAGAGCTGGATTTTATGACAAGATGGTTTGTGAGTGGACTGGGGAAACTGTGCACTTGTTCATGCTGCTCTGGAGCCCCTGATGGCCTCTTCAGGACTGCTGTGGTTTATTGAGATCCTGGGCCTTGTCCCACATAAAAAGGCACCACGAGTCTGAGAAGAGACTGCAGGCAAAGTCATCAGAAATCTTGCTCCTTGCCTCTTCCCAGCCCAAAGAGCCTCCCCTGGAGCGATGCTCCTCTCCCTGTGGCAGCCAAACTCTGTCATGTCTAGGGAGCCTGTCAACTCTGGACGGTGAGTCAGCTGGCAAGAGTCATCTAAGGGCGGCTGGGTGCTCCTTCTCCTTGGGGCCTGAATGTGTTGCCTTAATGCCCTGCGAGCAGGAGACTGGTTTGTCCCAGATTTGAAGCGGATGGTGTTGCCACTGGTTCCCCTGGCTCTCCCCACTTGCATTAACATGCAGACAGCATTCCTGTGAGTGAGCAAGGAAAAGCAGAAGGTCCAGATAAATAAAGATGAACTTTCTTCTCAGTGGAAAGTGGGTCAGTGAAAAGTGAGTTTCAGAGTACCGTGTTGTGTATGTTATGAAAACCTGTGAAGTGTGGCAATAACCTCACTCTGATCTGTGGAAAGTGCCTCGGGTTTCCTGTAACTAGACTCAAACTTAATTGCAAATGTAATTGCATGTATCTACAGTGGAGCCTTAGCAAAGAGGTTGGGTGTCTCTCTTCCTCTAAATTTGGGAGAAATTCAAATCCTATGAGGTGGGAAATGCAAGCAAAATTCTTTAGGATTTTGTATGGCTGCAGGGATGGGACAAAGCAGAATACTGCTGCTGGGCAGTGGATGCAGCTGTTTAGTACAGTTGTCCCTTTCTCTTTAAGTTTTTTTGAGAGGACAATTTATCTTATGTGTTAGAGTGAATTTTAGCAATAGTTGCTGTTTTAATATCTCTGCCTTATGGGAAGTGACTGATGTCTCTTCCTAGCCTCGCTCTTTGAAGCAGATTGTCCTTACTGAGCTCAAGCCAGCACGGACCAAGTATTTCCTCTGCCTTTTCTTCCCCTGCTTTGGTGTTGTGCTACCTGAACATCTTGTACCCTCCTCCACAGCGGTCAGGAAATTTTATCACCCTTTGTCTGATGCGGAACTGAGCCACAGAGATTTCCTGTGTGACTTCGGGCAAGTCCCTTAGCCTCAACAAAGCTGAGACTAGAGCATAGGTCCTGGTTTAGTGCCGCTTGAAGAAGATGATAACTGATCTTTCTTTTCTGGCAGCCACTCGCCTTGTTTGTTTCTAAGTGCCCTATGAAGACTTTAGCATTGGATGAGGCCAGGGAGCTGATGGCTGTGATTGGGACCACAGTGCCCCAGGCCCTTTGGGCTTCCATAAAGCAAGGTGTCCCATTTTCCTGGCCAGTACCCCACGTCCTTTCAGTTCTGGTACCCCAAGTGCAGGACCAAGCATAATCGTGCAGGGATGTTGCTAGTTGTGGTCATTACGTGTGTCAGCAAAGGAGCAGAATTAAGATCATATAGATAACTATGACTTTAGCATTTCGTGGGTCAAGTGCCTTTCTTTACAAATATGATACTCTTAATGTCACTTTTGCTGGGAGAATTCTGCA
This sequence comes from Scytalopus superciliaris, assembly GCA_013400415.1. Classification (NCBI taxonomy): domain Eukaryota; kingdom Metazoa; phylum Chordata; class Aves; order Passeriformes; family Rhinocryptidae; genus Scytalopus; species Scytalopus superciliaris. The sequence goes on from VXBX01006636.1 coordinate 15,835, forward strand.
GCTCTTCTTCAAAAAGGCAAACAAAGCAAGCAGGTTGTTTTTCACTCTGCTGCAGCAGGACATCAGGATGCACTGTGTAGGATGGTGCAGACAAAGCAGCGGGGCAGGAGCCTGGCTTGCCACACGGACTCCTCCTGCTTTTATCTTGGAAAGTGAGGTGGAGGGCAACTCCCCACCTTTTCAACCTGTTCCAAAGATTTAGGGAAAAAAAAGTCCTGGGGCTGAAGTGGAAGGACTCTGCACTGTACTGACCTTCCTACCCTCTGTGGTTAGTAGGACATGGAGTTAGGCAGCAGCTCTGCTCCCACAGTCCCTCACTGGTGTTGGAGGCTCTTGTGGGCTTTTTGATCTGGCTGGCATCAGTGCAGCTGTGGACATGCTTCCTGCCAGCTTCAGGGCGGGACACGCCAGGAAGGGGGAGTGTGTGAACATGTCCTGTACGTGTTGTCGTGTCTTGCTGGAGTTTGATGCTAAGGTTTGACTCCCAGGATGAGGTCTGACATTCCTCAGCATGTACGAAGGAAGTTTAAGACACACTTGTTTCCAGTGAGTCATGTATTGGCTATGTGCAATGCAGGTATCTAAAGCACAGCTCTGCTCTTCCATATCCTCCATATAGATTCAGGTTTTTGGTGGGCTGCTGAGGTCACTCTGTGAGGTCTCTGATGAACTTCTCTTTTGGTTTTTCTGCTAATGCAGCTCCAAGGTGTCTCCCAGTGTGCCTTGGAAGTGAATCCTCTGGTGTGGGGTAACTGTTCCTGGGGGAACTGTTGCCAGTGTAAAAGCAAAAGGTTTACTTTCCAAATTGCTTGTAACTTGTTATGGATGATACTTTGTAGCGAGAACGGTGGTATTAGAGTTACGTGCAATTAGGGCTGCTGGTGAGTGTCAGCCATACCACCCTGTCCTTCACCGCCATCCCCTGTGCTGCTTCCATCCCCGTGTCCAGGGCAGAGATTATAGCATACATGTTGGCAAGGTTGTACAGGAGTCATGGGTCCTGCTTCCTTGATGCACCTGTGTGTCCATGTATACTCTACTTGCCTGCAAAGCATTAAACTCATCAGAAAGAGGTTGTTTTGTCTCCTTCTGTGGTTACTCCCTGCACAGACAGAAGACATGGGTGGAGGCAGGGGAAGAATGCAACTACAAGGAGAGGGACCACTGGAATGGAGGTTCTGCCACAGTGATGAAATAGTCATTTTCTCCTTTAGTGGCTTTTGTCCCTCTGTGCTGAGTCCATGCACTGGAACTTTCAACCATGTACATGGTTTCACAAGTGCATTCTTGTTTGTTTGGCTTTGTTTTTCGCCTGTTCCCCCATTTGGTCTGTGAACCCTCCAGAGCTACTGCTCCTACCAGGCACTGCTGGAAGGTCCTTCCAATGCTGAGTTCAAATTAGCACTCTAGTAGCTACAAAACCATTTGGGGGAGGTAGCCCTGTGGCTCTGGTAAATTTTCTTCTGTCTCTAAAAGCTTGGAGCCCACATACATCAGCATGTTCTAGATGGGGGCTGAAATGACTCCTGTGCTGGTGTGCAGAAGGGATTGCATGGGGAAATAGGATTGGATGATGTTGGTCCCTCAGGCTGGAGCTTTTGACTGCATGGGTGACCTTCCACCAAAGCTGTTCAATGCCTGCTCCTGGTAGCTCTGTGCCTCTTGCTCCTCCTGTGTTTGCATGCACTGTATGAGCTCTCCCTGGCCCACTTCCTCCTCTGATAGTCTTGAAATGAGCCCTTTTGCCACAAAGCTGGGTACACAGCTCTTCTCTTTTAAATACCAGTTGCCCACACTGAGCTTGGGGCAGCTGTCTGCTGAAGTCCAGCCCTGTTTGAGCTGAGACCATCTGGGACAGCACTGAGTGTCTTGCAGAGGCCTGGCGGTGCAGCTGGTAACTCTCATGGTGGTGGTGGTGGTGGTGGTGATGTAGCACCAAGAAAGTGATGAGCTCCAAAGCTGCAGCTCCTGTGTGGAGAAGGGAGAGATACAACACTGTCTCTTCATGGGGGCCTAGGGCAGAGGCTGAAGGAATGATTCCCATCCCCTGTAATGGTGGAGGTGGGGATCAGGGCTTGGTTCTCGTGCATCTCCCACTTAGTTGACTGCAGGTCTTGGTGTATTGTGGGCAGCCCTCAAGCCCCAGGAGGGCTGTTATGGGGCGTGCCGTGTTGGAAGGAGAGGCATTCTGAAGGAAAGAATGAAACTGCCCTCAGAACATGTGCTGGGATAGTCTACCAAACTTAAGTATATTTTATTTAACTAAAAAAGCAAAAGTACTTCAGGAGTTTCAGGGTACATTTTTTCTCCTCTTTTCTAAAATTCAAAAGCAGTTCATGGAAGTTTGAATTCCCACAATGGAAGTGGTAAGATGCAAACAACTGAAAGAATATTAACACAAGTGGCCTCCTTGATTTTGTTGCTCTATTGAATACTATTATTTGGTTTCCCAGCTGATGGTCTGGCAAAATAAGCAGAGCTGCTCTGAAGCCAATTTTCCTATTGAGCAATTGGCATCAGGTTTTATAGGCCGATTATTGTGATTCTTTTGATAATGCTGGAGACAAATTTGCTTCCAGTGCCAGCTTTTAAATGTTTAAAGCCTATCATAGGGATGCTGCTCAAGCCTTTTGCTGGTCTTGGACATTGTGTGTTCCTCTTTCCCTGCTTGTTCATGGTATTTCCAGGCTATTCAGGTTTGGTGAGCAAAGAATGGATCTTTTTCTTTATGGACTGATGGAATACATCACTTTAGTTTCTCATGGACTTGTATCTTTTAACTGCTAAACGCTCTTCCCTGCTGTGCTAACCCCAGTTCCAATTCAGAGCACCTGCTGGGCAAAACCCAGCACCTTCTGGGACTCCTCCAGAGCACCACGTGTGCTCCTCAGCTGGCAGTGTGTGTGCTCTGCTGGACTGCCTGCCTTGGGCTAATGTAAAACAATTTTTATGCTTTGGACTTAACTTATATTTCACATGCTTTCCTGGTCACTGCGTTTCTTTCACAGTGAGAAAATGTGCAGAGAACTTTGGATAATAATTTCTCTCTTTGGTTGAATTCAAGCAGTGGGCCCCCAGGTTGTTGGGGAAGGCTGGAACTGAAGCACCTGACAGAAGAGCGTACTCCTTTTGCTTTAGAAACTAAGCAAAAAAGATGATTAACCAGGCAGCCATTTATTTGTTCAAGACAGGAAGTGATGGTTGCAGCCTTATATTAAAAGGTTTATTTTAGCAAACAATGTTAATTCTCCCAGCTGGTTTTTGCTGCAGCTGGACTCCGTCCTTGCTTACAAGTTTACATGGTCTTGTAGAAAATGACCCAGGATCTTTTCCCCTGGTCACAGAGGTGTTTTCTTCTGCATCTTCCTGATTGCAAAGCTTGTGCTGTGCCATTTCTCACCTCTGCTGAGAGACAGCATTACATTGCTGTCACTGCTTCTTCTGCCTGACTTTTAAGTGGATTGAAGCACCCTTGTGGGATCCATTTGGCTGATAGGGTGGGAACCTGCAGAAAAGGGGAGGTGGCTGGGGACAGTCATGTCAGAGCTGCTGGGTGCAGCAGAGTCCACCCTCTTGTGGCTGGAGTCACCTTGTCCCTCTTCTCTTGGCACTCAGTGTAATGGACAGCTATGAGCTGCATACTTTGTCTCCACCATCTTCAGCCACCTCACTTCCAGTTTGCCTGAGGAAGGAGCAATTTCCTGGGAATCTGGAAAACTGGCTTGTGCTAGACAGTAATGTTTTTCTAAGGGTACTGCTGCAGTAGAAGTAATTAAACCCCTCCCAGTGTAGACACAGTTAAACTGAGACATGTCTTTTAGCCTGGTTTCCTATGGAAACGAGCCTTATGCAATCCTGTTGTCTGTCAGCCTTTCTCCCCCTCCTCCCCCCAGTAGTTTTTGCACTGGTTGGCCAATTTCAACCAAATGCGACAGAAGTCTCCAAGCTGTCAAGTTTCTACAGATTTCATGGAAATAGGTGTTTGCATAGAGCAGAGAGACGGTGTTGGAGCCCATTTCAGAAAGAGTTGGATTCATACTGGTCACTGGAGAATCCCAACGTGGAGGAAAGCTTTGAAATGCCTCTGGTGTGGAAACAGATGGGAGTTGGAGTCTGCACCTATATAAAACATTGCCTTGCAAACACGGATCAAACTTAGGAGCAGTTAATTTTGTCAAGGTGCATGCTCCCTTCTTCTACTGGAAATCCCCCTCCCAGGGAACAAGGATTGGCCTGTGTAGAAAATGTAACCTGAAATGTTGCTGTTCATAACCTGGTTTAATAAAATAGCCTTAAATGAGTATGGTTAAAAATACCCCGGCTGCAAGGGCTGGTGTTTTAGAAACTGTCCCTGCTGGGAGAGGCAGATGGTTGGAGGCCATAATAGCTTCAGTTCACATTTAATCCATGTGTGTTTGGAGTCAACATCCTTGGAGAGACAGATCGGGTGACTGCAAGAGACAGTTGTAGCAACCCAGCCTTAATCCCAGTGCATGGCTGATATGCTGCTGCTTGCCTGTGGTCTCAACTGTACCAGGGTCTGCACAGGAGCAAAGTCAACAGAGCTTCTCTGGTTTGCAGTGCTGGCCGTGCACTGGAGTGTTTTGCACTGAGGTGTTTGACTTGCCAGATGCAAGACCTTGGGCTTGGAATCAGTTACTTGGACTTGCAGTTGGATACTGGGCAGAAACTGAGCCCCAGTGACATGCCCTTGGCTGGCAGATGGCCTTTGCAGTTGTGGCTGGAGCAATGGCGTGGGACATGTGGGTAGGAGGTGGCAATGAGGCACAGGGAAAGCTCTCTGGAGTGTGGAGAAGGCCAGTAGTTTTTCCACGTGTTTTCTCCTGCAATTCTGAAATGGGTAAACACTGTTCCCCTTCATCTCTCTCTGAGGGCACTCCCGGGCAATAGATTTTCCTCTAAAATGACATTCCTTCAGCCCGTGGCATTCCTTCTTGCCTCATTCCCCATTACCTAGTGGTGGAAAACCCCATTCTGAGTGCTGGCTGCACATGGGGAGAGTGCTCTGACAATGCTTACAGCCCTGAGGCCTGCAGGGCCCTCATCCTGGCTCACAGCTCATGTGGAGGTGGTGTGGCCATGTGGACAACCTGGCCTGAGTTCCGCACTGCTGCAGCTTAGCAAGGAAAACAAAACAGCAAGCAGCTTTTAACTCTCCCGCTTGCTGAGACCTTGTTCACTGGAGCATCTTCCCTCAGTGATGTCAGAAACACTGCTGTTGGCAATTATCTGCAGGCATTTAATTAAAAAAAACCCCAACTTTCTTCTCTCCTTTTTTCCAAACATCACTGATTTTGTCTGCTCATGTCTGTTAATAAGTCTGTGGTGGGTCAGGGTAGATTTCTGATGGAGATAATGTAGACCATCATTTTCCCATCATGAAAAAAGTGGAAACATGTGGAAGTGACTGAAAGGTAACAACTGCCCCAGTGGGAGTGGTGGTTACTATGGAAAGAGAAAGGGAATTCTCAGAGGGATATCCTTCCCTACTTATCTAATGCAAAAGGCCCTTGAAATAACTACAATACAAAGGAAAATGTATTTCAGAGTGGGCTTTGGGTCCTCTTGGCTGTGCTCAGGCATTGTTTCAGCTCCTGATCAGGTGCGAGTGTTGCAGCAGAGAGGCTGTGATAGCTGTCATTCAATAGCCAGGCCATTCAGTGAGTGTCTTTGGGATGGCAGTGCCTCAGCTTTATCTTTGAAGTACCTTGGAAAAGAGCTCATGTGTGCATTTGCCTCACTGGACAGAGTAACCAAATTATGTCCTCTAATTCCATCTTGGCCTTCTGGTAAGATCTGTGCATATGGGCGACGCGAGAGTGGCGTCCATCCCTATGCTGATCTAAATGAAATTAGTCCCTAATGGAGTATTTTCCTCTCAAGTTCCAAAATATAGCCCTCACTTCTACTGGCTTACGTCCCCCTGCTCTGGCTTCTTCTTGTCTGTCCAACCTCCCACCAGCTCTGGCTGTGTCTGGGTGCTGCCCCAGGGCTGTTGGTTGCCCTCTCCCCAGCGAGCCCTGCCTCACGTCACTCCAGCTCTGGCTGACAGCTGCGGTGGCCTTGCTGCCATTTTCCACAGTGGCTTTATGAGGTGCTGATGCTCCCTGTGCCAGCATCGGTGTTATTTTTGGCACTTTGCTTCAGGCTGAGATTCTCATCTTTTGGCTTGAAAGTCTAGCTCCTCCTGCCTTTTAACTTGCAAGAGGAGAAGGACAGGATTCAAATCTGAAGGTTTCAGCCACCTGAAGAGCCTTGAAAGACAGCATATTTTATCACTTATATAAATGCCATATTTCCTCGCTATATAAAACCTTCTGTTCCTTCTCCTGTCTGCTCATACATTTCTGTGAGGGGGTCTGAAACCAGGATTGCCTTGGATTTGCCTATATGAGGAATATGAGTTGCTCCATTGGCACTCTGAAGTGAGAGGCTGTGGCGAGGTGGTGAGCGTGAGCTCTTGAGCTCCTGTGGCTCCTTGTCCTTCATGTAGACATCTGCTAATGTGTATTACTTTGGTGAGGTGCCTCATATCTTTGCCATTTTCCATTACACCCTTCCTCACACACCAGACTCCGTGCCGGATGGTGAATGTTTTAGAAAGCTAAATGTCTGGAGAGGAGTGTTTTCATCAGCAAACCTCAGAGACAAGGCAAGGGCTTCACCAGTCCCTGCAAGATGTCTCTGCAGCTCTCTCCAGTGGTACTGTGGGGCAGGAGGGGATGTTCCAGCTCTGCAATGAAGGGCTGCTAGACTTGGTGACTCACAGTCAGTGCTGCCCACACTGGTCACTAGCCAAGACTCATTAAAAAAGTCTCACCTCTTATCTGCTCTAAGCTACCTTTTTTTTCCAGCAGGCACAGAGCTAGAGTTATCCTGGGAGAGGATGAGTTACAGAAACAATTATTTGCATTAAAGTGAACCGCTGGATCAGCAGAGTGTAAAATCCAACCCAAGCTCTGAGCCCCTGCCTTGGGAGCAGCTGTTCTTTGTCACTCTCTGCAGGATGATGTCCAGAGAAAAGCTTACTTTGCAAAGAGAGCTCCTGAGACTGCACAGATTGGAGGAGAAGTCAGAACTGTTTAAAATATCTGTAGATTTTAAAAGCAGTCACGGTGTACGGGTGCAGTGGCATGTGGTGCAGTTGGGGCTGTGCGCTGCGGGTGACAGTGAACGACAGGCATAGCAGCGTCTGAGCTTACTAGAAATCTTGGTGTTGGAGGCTCTCAGGTCATAATTTTGTGGACTTAAAGTAGTCCTTGGGAAACAGGTTGGGATTAAGGAGTAAAAAACTGAGTTTTACTGGTAAACAAAAGCAGAGATAGGTCCACCATGCTTGTCCTGTGGCTCTAAATGCACCACATAGAATCAGAGTGCTGAGGTTACCACACAGAAGTCCAAGGCACTTTTGACCACTGGAGTCACAGTTATGTCTGGAGTAGTTTGATTTTTTCCCCTGGTAAGTGGAAAGGTTTCATGGATGAGAGGGAAATCCTAGTTCATGCAAGGTGTCTGTCTCCTTTTTGAAGTTAAAAATTTTAATTTGTGAGGATGGGAGCAGAGAGAGGAGGGGAGGTGATGTGTTCCAGTCAAAATCAGTGGCAGAAACCAATATCCATTTCTGAAAGGACTCTCACTTCTAATTTCTTTTGTCTATTTAAGCCAGTGAAGAAAAAGAAGATAAAACGTGAGGTTAAGATTCTGGAGAATCTACGTGGTGGCACCAACATCATTAATCTGATTGACACTGTCAAGGATCCAGTGGTAGGTGCCCGTGTATCCCCATGTGTGTGGTGGGATTGCCTCCCTGCCATCTGCAGGCACGGGGCAGGCACTGCATGCCAGTTTGGATGGACTCCTGTTCCTTTCCATGTTCCCCAGACTCTTTTAACATCCCTTCTATGTCTTCTGTGATGGGTGTGAAGTTTTGAAGCCCTATAAGAAAGCAGAGCCAGTAGCCTTCTAACTTTTGTCTCGCATCTGGAGCCTAAGTACCAGCCAGGGCAAGTGGATATTCAGCACTTTGATCCTTCTGGCTGTGATCCTACCCAGTGACCAGAGATCATGTCATTGATCTGCATTGCCACAATTGTCCCATTCCCGGGAAGTTTTCTCTGACTAGCAGCTGGCTGAGGTCTGTGACTCGCAGCCTGTTGGCAGCCATGACAGGAAATGATGCTGCTGTAGCACTGACAGTCCTGGCTGACCTTCCTCGTGTAAGGAAGGGTGTGAGGGCTTAGCTCCTGGTGACACACTTTGCCTTGCCCAGTGCTGTCAAGAAAGGTCAAGTGGTTGTTTTAAACCATAACTCTCTCTCTCCCTCTCTCTCTCTCTTGCAGTCAAAGACCCCTGCTCTGGTGTTTGAGTACATCAATAACACAGATTTTAAGGTGAGTTTGCTTGAGTGTGGAGGAGGGAGACTTCCCATTTCTGTTAAGAATGCTGTGATTGTCAGATAATTCTCAAGAGCTGTGGGGGGGAGTGTGGAGTTTTCACCTATGTCAGCCTCACTTTCCTTTGTCCATGTAAATCAGAAACCTGTTAGTGGGCTCTAGATGAAAAGGAGTAAAAGATTTGTGTGCTGAGTCTTCTCCCAGCTCTGAGGAGTAAATTCAGCAAGTTAGACATTCTTACTCCCCTCTCAATTTAGTAATCACTGCTGTGGTATATATTCAGCCCAAGTTAATCCCTGTGCTGTGGTGCTCTTGTTTACAGCAGTGCAGTTGATGGAGCAGATGACCTTATTTGTTCTGGAATCCTTCAGACCTGGGGACTGTGGGATGGCAGAGACTGGAGAACAAGTCTCCAGCTGCCAAGGGGCCTTGTAGGAGGCAACTGAGCATTCTTGAATACATCTTAAGAGCTCTTGCTTGCCTGAGGCTGCAGGATATTCCCTGGCTCTTCTGATTCTGGGGAGTTCCAAGGGGTATTACCCATTCCTGAAACAAGGGTCCTCTGAGTGCAGCTGCAACCGCCTCTGCCACTCAGATGTTTCTGGCTGGGAGCAACAGGCTGATAGACAAAAGGGATCTATAATTAGCAGCCACACCTATTTTAATGGCATCTTTGCTTCCCCCATGTGAGTCTTTACCCTAAGTCACTAAGTCAGTGGTGGAAAATTAATTGACCCATTAGAAAGCCAGCAGTTATCCCTCTTGCACTGTTCAGGGATCTCTTTCATTCCGTGTTATGGGACAGACAGTGTTTTTTTCTTCCTGTCTGTGAGGGAGCATTATGTAGGTACAGGCCTTGTAGGAAGCAGATGCACCAGACACCGAGAGAAGAGCCCTGGGCTGGTGTTGGTGGAAAGGAGGCAGCTGGCTCACAGACCATCTGTGTGCAGGGCAACACACATTGTTTCTGTCCCTTTGGGGTGGGTCTGGTGAGCTGGATGCTGCTGGATGGGATGTGTGTGCATAGCCAGAGTTGCAGCCATGCTGCAGTGGAAGTCTTAGTGCTATTTAATCTCATGCAGAGACTTACTGCAGGAGCCAGAATAATAGTAACTTGCAGCAGCGTCTGCCCCTGACAGCTCTGGGCAGGGAGATCAGTGTTGCCTCCATCAAGTAAACAGCCATGAGAGGAGTGCTGTGTGGTGACCTTTCAGGGCTAATTAAAGCAGGTTTGGTTTGCCTGGGCTGCGTTGACATGAGCTGGGCTGTTCCAGTGCTGCATGTGTGTTGGGAATGTACCCCTGTGCTTCTCCTGGGTGACCCATAGCCTCTTTGTAAGGCTGATCCCGGAAGTTTTTAACTTTCCATTTAGAGGTATTTTTTTCATTTATCAATTAATTAATTTTTATTTTTAATTCATGGCTTGAGATAAAATAGGTTGCACAAGCAGTGGCACACCTTGCTGAGGATTGCTTTGTGCGTCTCCTACTCAAAAGGTGATTACACCACTCTGTCGTGTCCTTAGAGGAAAGAATTATCATCAAAGATACCACCCAGTAAATGAAATATGTTCATGAAGTGCAGTGTTACGTAGTAACCTGAGGCTGGTGGCCAACAGGGACTCTTAACTGAAAAATGAAGGACTCAGAGTCCATGATCCATCAGCCATCCTGGCCACGTGGAGACTTGGAGCAGGCACTGCTGCAGCCAGTAAGGAGCAGTGGGCTGGCACAGCAGAAGTAACAGTGCTCAGCTCTGGCTGTCGCTTTAGAAACAATTCTATGAGTTTGCAGCAGACCTTTTCTAGGCTCCTGGGAGAAAGCCTGGCTCCTCAGGGAACTCCAAATTCACAGCTGTGCAAGTCTAAGACAGAAAGTATTGATGCTTTTGATGCTGATTGGTGCAAGGCAGGAATAACTCGTCTTGGGAATTCAAGTGTGTCCCCAGGGCATGCAGTATGGCTGCTCATGTTCAGAACTTATTTGTAACCTGAATTTCCCCAGCCGTGGCTGGGCTGTGTGGGTTGGTTGAGCTACACTCCCATGAGCTCTCTGCCTGTTTGGGGAGGTTCCTGGGGCTGCAGCTCACTGGCAGATTATAGAGCTGCTGATATGAAGGGTACCTGTGGGTGCCTTCTTCTGTACAGAGGCTCCCAAGCTGTCTCTTCCGTTGCTCTGAAAGGCCAAGCAGAAAATGCACAGTGTAGATGAGACCACCTGTGTTGGAGGTCTCTGCTTGCCCTGTACCTCTACACATGAAGCAGCTTGAAAGCACCCAGTTATTGTCCCCTCTGCTCCACTATCCTGATCTCCCAGGACAGCCAGATTCTGCTGAAGTTAAATGCCATGTGAGATAATCCAGGTGACAAGGACCTCTTCTCTGTTTTGATCTGCCCATTTCAGTGTTCATGTTTGAATTCAGCAGTACTGAAGAGAACTAGCACCTTACTGGCAAATCATCTTCAGGATGTGTGAGGGGGTTCCCATGGCAGCTTGTCTGCAGTAGGAAGTTGCTGACCACTTCACAGGATTGTTTTTCTCTGTCCTGTTGACAGTAGTTGCTCACAAGCTTGCATGTTTGCTCAGTTGTCTCCTTTCTGGCAGTTTCTTTCCTTCAGCATTATTATTTTTTGCTTAATGTTAATACTTTGACCCCTTTGCCCATTCAAATGGCAGAATGCTGTTCATGTCAGTGCACCCATGAGAATGACTACTGGGTTTCCTCAGCTGTCTGTGCACAAGCAGGAACTGCAGTTCTGTGAGGCCTAAGCCATGGCTGGGGACAATTCCAGATCAGAACCACAAGCTTGTATTGCACATCGCTTGGCTATTTTTAAATGATGGTATAAACAGGAGACTTAGGTGATACCTCCCCGGAGCTGATTACATTTTCTTAAATTACCTGTCTGGGTCTCTTCTGGAAGGGATGGCACTGTACTGACAGGGAGGATGAGTTGGAACCAACTAAATGTGTGTTCTGCTGCTTGAGGACAGCAGCTTGTGTTACAGGGCTAGTGTTTCCCTTCAGACCAGCTGCATTACTTCTCATCTGTGAGCACTGAAGCTCCCCACAGTCATCTGCCTTAAATGAAAACTGCATTGAAGAGCCACGTGGTCAATTGAGGAATCATCAGTGAAATTAGATGTCTTTTGCTAATTGGTTTCAAACTAGAAATGAGATGCCTGTAATTCAGCCACTGTCAGCTGTCACGTATTTTGTGAACATACCTGGTACTGTGCTTTTCATTGCCCCAAAAGGCAAATCCCTCAGGAGAGAAGGGGGCAGAGTCAGGTCTCAAGCAGCAGTTAGGGTTGGGTTTGCTATTTTATTCTTAAAAAATATTAGCAGGTTTGCAGCTCAAGAAGAGAAGATGGGCAAGACAGGTGAGCAATGGAAGGTTGTTTCAGGATGTTCAGGCTGTTGGAGGTGTGAGTTCAATGGACTTTTGAGTCAAGTCTTCCACTTCACCTGCACTTTGGTGAATTTTCAGGCCAAACTGCTGTGAGGAAAATGTGTGTGTGGGTTTTATCTTTGTGCATCCAAGGTTTGCTTGAAAAATGGTTGTTGCCCTCCAGAAGCAACACAGGAGTATAAAAGATTATCCTCCCTTGTGTAGCTGCCAAGGCCAGAATGCTTTGGGAACTGTTTCCTTTTCTTTTCCTGCTGCCTGCCCTGCACCCCAAAGCAGTGTCTCCTCGCAGCCACCCTGTTGCTTTGCTGATGCTGCTTCCTGCATGTAGCCAGCTGTGTTGCTCACTCAAGGGAGAGGAATAAGCATTTAGCTCCTGTCAGCCCCATAGCAGGGGAAGCATGTCCTCTGTCTCCTCAGGCACTAATGGGATTAGTTTATGATTGGTTATGTGATGTGTGCCAAAATATCACCAAAAGCTGGAGAGGGGTAGAGGCTGCCCGTGGGTGGGTTTGGCCTTTCTTTGTGCTCTGCATGGAGAAAGGAGACCAGCTGTCAAAGGTCCCCCACAACCAGCCTAGGTCTCTGAGGCCTCATGGGATCCAGAGTGCTGGCAACTAGCTGAGCAGATTTGAGCTGGGTCTGAGTGATCCCCACAGTGATGTTTCTGATAGTTCTACTCCAAAGGGACAGCTATAAGAGCAGAGCATGGGGCATGTCTGCAAAGGAGTTGTCTGCTCTCCTCTGCTAGGCTGAGCAAAGGGGGTTGGAAGGCAGCTGCTGTGCAGGACCCACTTGCAGTGGAAACCTTGGCTCTGTCCTTCAAAGCCTTGGGCGTTCACAGGCTGCCTGCAGCAAGGCTGAGTGTGCTCCTGCAGGGACTGCTCCCTGCAGCAAGCAGAGCCTGGGCACTGAGAGCCACACTGTTGGCCTTGGCACAGTGGGAGGGTCAGAGGGGCTGGGTTTCACAGGCAGTTCTTCCAGGGAAAGCTGTTGAAAGCTGTTTTCCCAATGGTGCATGGGCATATCATGGTGCAATGCTGAAGGCCATGAGTTAGAGAAGCGATAGCATTGCAGGTCTGAGAAGAAAGACTTTGGTGACCTCCTTTCCATTCTGTCCCTACTTACAGGCCAGCAAGAGGCAGAGGAGCCAAGGAATAGGGAAAATTAGGTCTAGCCTTGTTCTGCCACTGCCTCTCCTTCCCTCATCCTTCCGCAGGTGCATTGATGTTGCCAGATGAAGTTGAACAGGGTAGTGAATGCCAGAAAGACATGTTTTACACACATTTCTCAGTGTTTATTACCTAGCAAGCCATTTAAACAGACTTCTGGAAGGACTCAGCTGTCCTCTGCTGGCCCTGCATCCTGCATCAGAGTCATGCACAAGGCAGGCAATCTATCCCTACTGTAGCTCTGTAGCTTGTGGCTATGTCTTTTTTGCTCCCTGCTCACTTGTCTGCTTCAGTGGGTTGCTCCAAAGCGTTAGGATCATCCCAGCTCACGAGAATACAATGCAGTTGTGTCCTGGAGGCTGCTAAAGCTCTGTGTGTGTAAGTGACACTTGTATGTTGTCAAATGATTTCCAAGAGCAGTATTGGGGGTGGGGTAGGGGGTCTGTTTGGAGATGGCCCTGAGTAAGGCAGGAACCTGAGGATCTCAGAATAGGCCTGGAGGGGATCCAGGGCTAGAGCTGCTCTCCTGCAATGTCAATTTCAATCCCTTACTCTGGGATTTTTCCTGAAGCTGCCAAGTGGTGCCCATGATGGGCAGCTGGCTCCAGTGCTGATGCAATCGGTGATTTGTCTGAGCTGTGAGATGATCCTTGTTTGTAAGAAAGAGCAGAGAGGTCTGGTCCCACTGCTGCCCTGCGAGTGTCCTTCCTTGCCCTGCCCTGGCATCTCTCCTTACTTTCCCTGGACAAGAGCACAGCCCAGCAGGGTTGGGCTGATACTGCTGCCAATGACAGATATGGAGCAGAAGGCAAATTTGGGGCCAGCTGTGACCTGGCATGGGAGCAGCAGGATGATGAGTTCTCCAGTGCTGGTGGCACAGGGCAGGTTAAAGTGCACCCTGTATCTCTGTCACTTCTGCATGAGTAGCTGCAGAAGGACACAGAGGAAAGGAGAATGGTGAACATGTGCTGGCAACAGTCACTTCCTTGTGACTCTGAGCTGTGCTCTCCTTGGCCCCACAAGCATTTCTGTGCTCTTGAGTTGCATTAGCCTTATCCTGGGATAGAGGAGAGCCTCTGTGGTTCTAAGGCTGTCTCTCCCCTTTGTACTTCGCCACCCCATGCTCCTTTAGGTAAAATTCTTTCTCTCCCTGCCACACCCTGAACACTTGGACACCTTGCCCATGTGTTCCCAGCCTGCCTGCTCTGAATGCTGTCAATGTTGACATGCAAAGTCATCACAGTGACTTGACAACAGATTGTTACAGTCACCTATGCCAAGTCCAGCGTGCTCTGCAGGGCTTTTGCCCTGTTCTCCTTGGATCAACAGCCTGCCCATCTCCTGCCATGACAAGTCTGAATTATCCCAGTAGCATTTCATGGGAGCTCTTGCATCCTTTCTGGTTTTCTTAGTGTGTAGGCCCTGGCAAGTCTGAGACCACGACAGCCCTCGGGAATGGTAGCACTCACAGGGAATCTGGAATGGGGTCAATGACTTGAGGCAGGTGGGGTGCAGGAAATGAAACTAATCCAAATCTGGAGTATTTATTTTTTTTCTCTTTTGTTTTTTTTCCTCCCTCCCCAAATCTGTTTCAGCAACTGTACCAGATCCTGACAGACTTTGATATTCGGTTTTATATGTATGAACTGCTGAAGGTGAGTGACATTGCATATGGCAATCTGGATGGGGAGAGAAATGAGATCAGCAGTAGCAAGGCTCATGGGGCAGGGCTACTGAGAGGTTACTTCTCTTGTGTTCAGTGCAGAATCCATGTCTCATAACCTGGGAAGGCTTGGGAAGAGATCTGGTTACCTGGCTTGTTGCTGTGAGGTATTGCAGCCAATCTAGGGACCTTTGGTCACCTCCAGAGATCCTCTGGTTCTCTGTCATCTGTTCTTTCCCAGGAAGTATTTGTGACTGTTAGTCACCAGGTAGGGCTGTGCTTGATCTTCCTGTGTCTCTAGCACCATTGAGCTGCTGTGAGGAAATTCACCTCCTTCCCAGCCAGACCCAGGACAAGCAGCAAGAGGCGTTTGCAGGACTGGAGAGCTGGGGTTTTAGGGAGACTGAGAGAAAGGGATTGCCAGCTTCAGGCTTTCTTCTGATGCACTATTCATATGCAGCCCCAGAAAGTGACTTCTGCCCACTTGATCTTAGACCACTGTTTCTCTGGGTAGGGGATCTAGGGCACATCAAGAATAAGCTGGCCAGCTCAGTGTCCTGTGGTTAGAAAACCCTGGGAATATGGTCTTGGGAAGCAAAGTTTCTGGTTATGCTGGCTGTTATCTTTTGAGATAACACTGGTATTTTCCTTTGAGACCTCCCAGCCAAAGCTTTCCCTGCCCCTCTGATGAAAGCTGATGAGTACCCTAAATACCTCCTCTTAATTAGCCTAGCTATCACTTCCCCATGGAAATGCTCATGGAGTCAAATGGCAGGTCTGTGAGATGTGCTGCACAGCTTCTCAGGGTCTCCAGCTGCAGGACATGAGAGGCAGCAGGGCATTAGGGAGAGCTTACACGTTCAGCCAATCCAAGGCAGTTCTGTGCTGACCTGCTGGAGCAGCAGCTTGGCAGCGTCAGGTCTTAGGTCCTTGGGATTTCTGGGCTGGCACTTTGTAGTTTCCCTGCCTCTGGAAATGAGTGGAACAGGCTAGGGAAAAGGTCTTTGTGCTCCAGGACTTGGTGACTGCAGGAGACTTCCTGAAACAGACTTAGCAAGCTCAAGGGAGGCTTTCTTCTCTGCACAGCTTGCTCACCTGTCTGCAGGGGAAAGACCTTCCTCCTGGAGGTTGGAGGGAGCCTAAGGCAGCCCAGGAGTAGAGTGGGAGGGATTATGAAGTTTAGATGATCTGGCTTTGGCAGCACAAGATGCTGGAACAGCTTCATCCCTGGAAGCAGCTTGTGTAACCTGTAGATCTCCTCTACTGGAGGTGCCTGTGAGTGCTGTGAGTCCTGTGGCTTGCGAGGCCATGTGTCATTGCAGGGATATTCTCTTAGGCCCTGCTGTGATGGAAGCTGTTGCCTTCTTGCTTCCTGCTGTGGCAGGGGCCCAAGGACAGCGTTACTTCCCTGGCGCTGATGTCTTGGATATTGAATGACTGCAGGCTGTACCCTCCTTCCATGCTGCTGGAGATCTCATAGCATCTGATAGATGTTGATGGATGGATCTCTCTCCCCTTGGAGATGAGAAAACAACATTCTCACCCCCCTGCTCAAGGGAACAGCTGCGTTTGGCGGGGGCAAGTGGTGCAAGGTCATGGAGCTGGAGAGCTTATGCGTGCCCCTGCCTTCCAGCTTGAAGCAGCTTCGCTCTCCCTCATGTGCTATCACTTGCCTTTTGGAAGTGCAGGTTTGGCTGAAATCAGCAGGACAGAGGTGACTTTCTGGCTTAAGTGTGTTTTGGGACAAAAGTGAAAAGCTGCACTGGAAGGCCATAAAACTGTATGCATGTAAGAATCACCCCCTTCTGGGGAAGAGACCATGGCCTAGAAAGCACAGGGCTACCCAGATTGGAGCACAATAAAAGTCACCATGTGGGACACGTCTCTGCATCGTGTTCTTCAGTGACCGTGCAGGACCTGTGGCTGCAGTAGGACACAAGATCCATAAAGTCTTGTTGTCAGCTTGCCACTTCATCCATGTGCGGCATAAGAGCTGAAGATGCCAGTTTCTTGTGCCAGGGTTACAGCACTTCCTTGTGAGCTCTTGCTCCTGGCTGAGAACTGTCTGTTACATTGCTAATGCTGTGCCTGTGGTTACAACCATGTCTAATGTGTGTGTGTGTGTCTGCCAGGCCCTGGATTACTGTCACAGCATGGGAATCATGCACAGGGATGTCAAACCCCACAACGTCATGATAGACCACCAACAGAAAAAGGTACTGTGACACCAGGGCTTATAAGCAAGTTTTTCCAGGGAAACTTGAAACTCTGCTGCCTCTGTACCCATAGCCTGGGCATCTGCACATTAACCGTTCTTTACTTGCTCCCCTCCACCTGTGATACCTTCAGGAGATGGCTGAAGTCCCACTGGAGAGTACCACAGTAGGAGTCCATGGCTTCCTCACTCCTGGGATGTGCTAGTTAGGTCACAGAAAATGCTTGTGCCCAGCTCACTGCCATGGAAATGGGCAGCACAGGAACTTTTCCCCATCTTGGTACTCATACCCCACTGAGTACCTGGAATCTGTAGCAGGGAACCAGTTGCTGGTCCACAGGTCCTTCCCTTCCAATCAGCAGAGACTGTACAGGCAAGGCAAGGTTTGTAAGGAGGGGAATCCCATACTGGACCCACTGTCCTTCAGTAACACGGCAGGTCATCCATCCCTGCAGCTGCAGAGGAGATTGTCTACCTTGCAGGGTGTGGTGAACCTCCTCTCCTACCTGTTTTCTGCTCTCATCCCCTAGGTAAAATCAACACTGCCTTCAGCCAAGCCCCTGTAAACAGTGGGATAAGACTTTTGCCTGTTCCCTAGCATTCAAAGATCTGTCTACTGTGGCTGGTGGTGCTGATAAGGAGCCAGTTGCCCAGCAGTAACACTGTGCTTGAATTCAAGAGACAGAGGAGCTCTCTAAGCTGGGCTTTGCCCCACCAGCTGGTTTCAGGGGAAAGGGCAGAGCCTGAACAGAGCACTGCTGAGAGCATCTCCTGTCTTCAGAGGGCCTCTCTCCACTCCATGCTTCACACTTGCATAAAGGGATTGAGAGGTTTGGCCAACGTGGCTTCACCTAACTGGCTCCTGACTCTGTGTCTCTTTATTGTATGTTCAGCTGCGGCTCATAGACTGGGGTCTGGCCGAATTCTACCATCCAGCTCAGGAATACAATGTCCGTGTGGCCTCTAGGTACTTCAAAGGACCAGAGCTCCTTGTGGACTACCAAGTAAGAGTCTGTCTCCTCCTTGCTACCCAGTGGTATCACTTGTGGCTGCACTTCAGCCACCTTCGGGTTGTCTGGTTTTGCCTGTGAGGGCATTGCCTGGGTTGGAGAGAGCCTGGCTGTGAAGGGCAAGGGCTGAGGCTGCCTGTGCAGCTGGGGAACCGGGCTGTGGTGCGTGTGCCTTTTCTGACAGCTTCTCCTTTTTCCCTCAGATGTATGACTACAGCTTAGACATGTGGAGTTTAGGCTGTATGCTGGCAAGCATGATCTTCCGAAAGGAGCCCTTCTTCCACGGCCAGGACAATTATGACCAAGTAAAGACATTGCTACCTGGCTTATTTCATGCAAAGTTTGTTTCCAGGTCATCTCTGTGTGTATAGTGGGGAGATTCTGGGGTTCAGATCACCAGGCCTGGGGGGATGTTGTTAGCTGTTGTTTAAGCCATCTGGGAATTTGCTTCTCTGCCTTGTGTAGGAAATTTGTTTTCTGCACATGTTGCAAAAAGAAATTTCAAGGGAGATACGTCTTCCATATGGGATGTTTCCAGAAGGAGAGCTCTTAGATTTGGGCAACTCTGCCTCTACAAGAGTGGTGGGCTGCTCTTCTACTCTCTGAATATGCCTTTTGTTCCAGCTGGTCCGCATCGCGAAGGTCCTGGGCACAGATGAGCTGTATGGGTATCTCAAGAAGTACCACATAGAACTGGACCCACACTTCAATGACATCCTGGGCCAGTAAGTGGAGAAGTGAAATGCTGCCCTTTTTCCTTGTAACACAGAGAGGGAGATAAACTGATGTCTATGCCCTTGAAGCACTCTCAACAAAAGCCTGTTCAATCTTCTGGGTCACAGTGCTGCTTGCAGATCTCACATCTGGCTGCTCATGTCATCTCAGGAGGTCACTGAAATGCAGGCTCTTTCCTTTTGCCTCTTCCATGATCCATCCCATTTCTTTTCCCTCGTTCACATCCTCAAAGCAGAGGTGTAGACACTGGAGTTGAGCATGGGCTGATTTGCTCAGGCTCCCAGCTGAGGTTCCTGAAAAAGATAAGAGATGGATGAAATAGAGAGGACAACTTCTGTGAGGCTGGCTGGCAAGTCAGAGCAATTCTAGTCCCAAGAGTGTCACCCTGCTTGCTGCCACATGCCGTTGTCTAGTCCCTGGAGACAGAAGGGATCATGCCTTTCCTGGGCATAGGACATCCATACAATTGTGCACGTAAAGAAGAGGGTTTCCCCTCTTTGGCAAGTGTCTGCTGAGCAATAGCTTGTGCAAGGAAAAGCTGTAGGCAGTGTTCATCACAGCCATCTCTTCTCAGAAGTGGATTGTGGCAGGTGATGCCCCTGGGACCTCTGTGTACTGCAGTGATGGTGACAGCTTGTCCCTTTGCAGGCATTCCCGGAAGCGCTGGGAGAACTTCATCCACAGTGAGAACAGACACCTGGTCAGTCCCGAAGTCCTTGACCTTCTGGACAAGCTCCTGCGATATGACCATCAACAGAGGCTGACTGCCAAGGAGGCAATGGAGCACCCCTATTTCTGTGAGTCTGTGGAGCAGCTGAGGCCTGCTAGGATGGAGCTGTGGGGGCAAACTGTGGCTCCCTGCTCTGTGAAAGCCTCAGCAGCTCTGTGGGTTTTGAGGGCAGCTTCTCTGGAGGGATTTGCCTGGGTGGAGCTTCCGCTTTATTAATTACTGTTTCCTCTTCCTGCCTGGTCTGTCTCCTGCAGATCCAGTGGTGAAGGAGCAGTCCCAGCCCAGCTCAGAAAACGCTGTGCTCTCCAGTGGCATGACAACAGCGCGATGAGGACTGGAAAACGACGGGTAATTCAAGATGTTTACAAATAAAAGCAAAACCTTCCGTCACGCAGTGAAGGGAAAAGAACCAAGGACCCCCCCCTCCCTCCCCTCCCCTTTATACTCGGCAGAAATCTAACCTTGGGGGGGGTCATAAACCTCAGTTCCTCTCTGGTGGTTGTGGTTAATGTAACTCTAACCCTGTGGTACCAAAGCCCTGGGCAAATGGTCTTGCAAGAGCTAAACATGTAGTGATATCCCCAGGGCTCCACACAACTGATTCTGGTTCACATCTCTATGGATCCTTCTCTTCCTTCTCAGTCCAGCCTTCCCCACCACGCTGGTGGGGACAAATTGGTCGTTCCACCATCAGCCCTTAGCATGCCTCTTTCTAAACTTGCCTTTCTGACTTGTAGACTCTGAATGAACCAAATTCAGGCTGGGGGTCAGCAGGTGCAACTCTGTTTTGAGGTTTAAGTCCTTACTGCTCACTCTGGGCTTGAATTTGGCCCTTGAAATTCCAGTTTCAATTGTGAATGCCGGGGTGGCTGGGGGGGAGGGCAGGGGGGAGTTCAACAAAAAACAACCCACAAACCCAGCAGCATCTCAGGATTAGTTTGGAGCATTAAAACGAAGGCACTGATCCAAGTTGCTGGGGAGAGGAGATCCCCCCCTCCAGTGTGTTTGACAAAGGCTCGCTCTGAGAAGAAACTCAATAGACCTGCTTTGGAAACTTGTGAATGTGAGGGCTGCTCTTGTGGCAGGAGAGGGGAGGGACTATCCAGACTTTCCCACCGAGCTCAGGAAAGTCAGTGTTGCAAGATTTCTTGTGATAGGTGTGCAACCACGTACCTCATGACGTGGCTCCCATGAGAATTCGTGCCAGACGCAGACTTGTGCCAGAGCACAGCTCTGGAGCGGTTCAATCCAGCACCGCAGGATGGAGGAGTGGAGAGGAGGCCAGGGAGGAGAGCACAGGGAGGGGGGAGGATCAACAAACAGCGTCAGGGCAGGGGCTGTGCAGCTACTGATCCAGGACTTGGGATCCCACACAGTGTTTTAACAAAGTCAGCCATTTGTTGAATTCTGGGGTGCCGATCCTGTTGGGGGGTGGGGGGTTCGTCTTATGGGTTCTTTCATCAGATCCCTCGATGGCTTTATAGCCCCACAATTCACAGTTGCCTCCTCTACTTGTTCTGTGTGTAACTTCATCAAGTGGTTCTGGTGACACTCAAACCTAGACGCTGGAGATAGTGTTTTCCCACCAGCACCTAAACACAGAATTTCCTTCTGCGGCATTGTTGAAATAGTTAATTTTTTTATAAGGTTGCAATGTTTCTATTTGAAACATCTGTTTACATTCCATATTCCAATAAAGTTCTATTGGCATCGACAGCAGGTCAATCCATTTGTATAATTCACTGAAACCAATAAATATCTATACGTCTGAATGTCTGCCGTCTCAAATCTATGGGATAGCCAGAAGGCCTGAGAGCTGAAGGCCTTTTCTCCTCCAGGAGGGCAGGTTGGCTCTCCAGACCCTCTTGTCTGAGTTTTTTGGGATGTCTCAGTCTTTGGTTGCAGTTCTTTATGCTGTCAGCCCCGGGAGTTTCACTGTGGCAGATTGTGCTCCCATGGCGCTACAGAGGAGGTGTGAGATTTTGGGAGTTGGCTCTTGGACTAAAACAGCCACTGCCTGAGGGACCAGCCTCGGTCTGTCTTGTTACCTGGTGGATCAGACCAGGTCACCAGTGCATGGCTGGAAGTCAAGGGGTCTCCATGTGTGTACCCCCTGCTCATCTGTTCTCAGCCTGGGTGGATGGCTTTTTCTGAAGATGTGCTGAGCAGGGAGTAGTTTCTCTTTCCTCCCACGCTGGGAGGTGAGCAGTGCATGAGCACAGTTATGGGTGTCGGGGCTGAGGAGCAGCCTGTGATGTGCAGCTATGCTGCAGGACCTTGCTGACATTTACACTCCTGCAGAGGCTGCTGCAGGTGTTGGCGAGTGTTCTCAGCCCCCTCTTCCATCTGCCCAACCCCTGGCCTGAGGGCCGGGGGGGTCTCTTGTGCTCTTATGCTGCGCTTATACCAGCAGGGCTGGTTTGGGGTTTTAACATTGAGTTTTGAACTGATTTTAAGCATGTATTGAATTGTTCCATTGAGAAGTGTCAGGAGTGAATGTTTCTCATGGCCTGAGTTGCTATGGGAGAAGTTTGTCTGTTTTGCAGCTCTTGTGTGCTGGCATTCCCAGCTTCTAGAGGGACAAGGCTGAAGAGGTGCAGAGAAGAAGAACGGGTTGAGTGTGGGAATTATCCTAGGTGGAAAATGTTGGTCACTGTATATGAGGGTTTGACAGTGTCCAAACCTGATGGTGGAGTTTCAAGGTGGTGCTTTGGGAAGTATCGTTTCTGTAAACCTGCGTCAGAAATTCTTTCCTGGTACCCTCAAGCAGAGGAAGAGAGTTGCTCTTACAGTGTGTGAAATGGCTTTCCCTGGTTGCAGTGAGCAGAGAGGCTGGAACAACCTGCCTCTTATCTCCCCACATCCCTACCCCAGCTCTAGGGTAGGATGAGCAGTGACAGATTCATCCTGTAGGGAAACAGCAACTGAGCAAGAGTAGCCTGGGAGTGAGAAGCATGTGGAGTCTCTGATCCCAGGGCAGTGTGGATGCTTGACTGCAGCTCACACCAGTTTGTCTGCAGCCAGTGGCCCTTCCAGCACTTGGGACAGGAAACTGTTCTCTCCTCTGGACCTCAGCAAAGTGTCTGCCTGCTTGTAGGGACAGCTGGGAACTGGGGAAGTGTCTTATCCTTAGGAAGTAAGAGGACTGAGGAACTTGTATCTTCATTCCTGGCCCTTCAGCTGGCCTGGCCCCAGCTTTCTAGCAGAAGTAGAGCATGGGTTTGGCTGAATGCCTTGTAAGAGGAAAGGCTCCAAACCAGAGCCCTGGCAGCCACTGAGGGATGCAGTAGGATAGGGATGCAGTAAGCAACCTCACCACCTTGCTCATGCCTGCTACAAGTGTGCTGTGGCATGATGGGAGTCTAGTGGGCATACAGGAGGTGTTTGCAGCAGCAGAGGGAAACTTAACACAGGAGGTAGGGGAGAAAAAAGTCCAAACTTGTGTCTGGATGTCCACAAAAGTTCTGCTTTCCTGGACTATGTCTTTCCATTGCCTTACTCAGCCCTGCCTTCCCCTCTTGCCCCTTCCATAGCAGGCTGAGTTTCCCCTGCTGTCCCCACATCCAGAGGGCCATGGAGGGTGCACCCAGGCCTGGCTGGGAGCAGGGTGGCAGGACATAGGTCAGCGTGCACAGCCATCTCCTCGTCACCTGGTGCTGGCGGAGCTCTGTGTTGAGTTGGCAGTCCCCTGTGACGCTCACTTCCCTCCTCCCATCTCTCCTCAGGTCCGATGCTGTTGCTCCCAATTTTCCATAAGCAGAATGAGAACCAAATCAAACGTCCTGTCGGCGCGTGTAGAGCGACGGCGGGCGGACTGCGCGGCGCGGGCAGGGCTCAGAGCGGGCGGCACGCCTGGCCGGACGGCACTCGCCTCGCTGTGACCACAGCCCTTCCCTACGAGTGTTAAAGGTTCTCCTGCCTCTGGTTCCTTGTTGAGCTCTTCCTGACCCAGAAAGCATGGAAATGTGAAGGGTGTGCAAAGCAGTTGTTGGTTAGTTGTTCCTTCCTCTGTTCTGGCTGTTGCCCCCTCCAGCCTCTGACGGACCACGGTTAGCCAGCTTGTGCCTGTCTCTTCCAGGACATGGGGGTCGCAGGGGGTGTAGTATCATCATGGACAGTTCTACACTATAATTAAAAAAATTCTATATTGAATAAAAGTTTTAAAAGAAGCATACGAGGAGGAGTATTCAGTGGGGAGGGAGCTGCAGAGTGCTGGCAGCATGAGCCATTCTCTGTGCCCTGCTTGGACAGGCTGGGCAAGGAGAACAGGAGGAACTAGTCATACAAAATCACTGCAGGAAGAGGCAAAGGGGTCACTTGCCACCTTTGGGGGTGTCCTTCCTTAGGCCCCCACACTCTTATGGAGGTGCCTGCCTGGGTGGTGGCCTGAGTGCTAATGTCGATAGCTGCTTTTCCCACCCTGAGGGGGGTTTGGGCATGGCTCTGTCTCTGTACCACCAGAGCTCCCATCTCTGCCTCTTTCTCGGTTTGAGGCCCTTCTCCTCCCCAGCACCATCACTGCAAAGCCCTGAGCTTGGAGCTCCAGCCCACGGGCCTCTGCATTGCAGGAGTTCCCCTCAGACTTCACTGGCAGCTCTCGGGACAGTCTGGCTGCAATGCTGGTGATTGGCCAAGCTGGGCTCTGCTCTTATATGTTAATGGACTGCTTGAAACTCCGGTCTCAGAGCCTCCAGCTGGACTCTGTATGACTGTGTACAGTCATTTCTGTTATCCCGTTCCTTCACTTCCTGCGTGTTTTTCCTTACAAGTTTTCCCTATACTGAAGCTGCCCAGGCTAAGGGTACCTCTGAGGCAAGGCTTTTGCCTGGGAAAGAGAGATCAATTCCTGGTTCCCAGGGAGGGAAGTTCAGGTAAGGTGAGCCATGGGCTACTGCTGGCACAGAACCACATGGTGCTGCTCTCACCCAGCCCTGGGCATGGCCAAAGTGGAAAAGCAGGAGTGAATCCTTGCACAAAGCCTGTGAGGGGCACAGATGGGAATCTGCCAACACTGACTAGTGTGTCACTCCTGGAGAGGTGCAAATGTGGGGCCAGATGTGGACATGGGCATCAGGTAAGTTCAACCCACTGGTGCTGTAAGGCAGGGTTTGGTCCATTGCCAAGGTGTAATGACAGCCCTGTTGTATCCAGGACTGTGCAGATCTGGGGCACCTAAACTCATCAAGACTTTTTCTGGCTCGTGTAGATCTGACCAGTGGTCAGTCTGTCCCTGCAGGGAAGAGCCCATGCCAAAGTCCACCTGAGGTCCACGTGTGCTGGGCAGAAGCAGTGCTGTGAGCTTATGCTGAACTGAGGTCCCTCAGCAGCTCTTGCTTCTTCATCCATCCATCCATGCATCCATCCATCCATGCATCCATCCATCTCCTGACACTGTTGGGCCATGTTCCCCAGTCCCACCTGCTGCAGCCCACATCCTCTCCAAGTCAATACTTTGTCTCCAAAGGATGCTCTCAGTGACTCTTTTAACTGCTGTTTGTCAGAAATAAATTCTTCCTTGCCTACCCATTTTTGTCTCCACTTTGGTGTCAGACAGGTTTTGCTCATTCTTGCCCCTTGCTCCATTCACTGAATGGATGTCCCATCAAGGCTGTTTGGTCTCCTTTCTTTATTTTCTCTGCCAAATTGCTCCAGCATGTGCTGGCACTGCCTCCTTCTGCACCCACTGATGTTTACACTCTTGTTCTCTTCTGATCCCTTGCTCAGCAGCAGCCCAGCTTCCACGTCCTCCTCCTCCTTCTACAGTGCTTGGAGTTCAGCCAGTGTGAGGTCCAAAGCCTTTCTCTTGGTTCCCTCAGCACCCAAAGCCACTTTTGGGACTTGCCTCCCCTTGTGTGTGGTGGCTTTGGATCTTCTGCCCAATTTTCTTTTTGGTTTCCCCATTGCAGCTGCCCTTCATCCAGTGCTGCTTCTATAGGAAAATCTAGGCTGGAAGAGAGGACTGGAGTCATCTGGATAAATCACAGGATCTCACACTCCTTTCAGGAGTCATTGCTTTGTTTTTGGTTTTGCCATGCAGTGAAGGCTTTTGGCTCATAAAGGAACTGACTGAATTCCATGCTGGTTTTACTGGTTCAGCACTGTCCTTGGATCTGGCCCAGCCCCAGGCATTTGCTCACCAGTGACCAGCCTTGGCCAAGAGGGTGTTGGCCAGGGTTAGAATTTCCCAGTGAGCCTGGACCGTGTGCTCCAAGGCAAGCACAGGCTTGATGATACTGGAGAGACCTGCTACATGTTGCCCTCATAACTGCACCCAGCAACGTGAAACTTCAGAGGAGCAACATTTCAGAAGCTTCCTAAAGATCTCATTCCTCTGCAGGCATCGGGTTGCTGGGAAGTCTGAAGGACAGGAAATGTTTTAGTAGGCATTTATTTCTGGAGCAGGCAACCTCTGCTCACTTCTCAGACCACATTATTCTGTTAGGATGGGCCTTTTCCTCCATCTGCTCCCCAAAGTCCAATCCCTCTACAATCAGGGAATTGGGAACACGGATGATGTAACATGCCAGCATCTTCCTACTGATCTTCCAGGTGGATAACATTAGTGTGTGAGTCTCCCTGAGACACATTTAGGGGAGGCCTCTTCCCAAATGCCAGCCTCAACCACTGACATGGGTTAATGATTTACAGGCCCTTCCTTTCGCCCGCAGTGCCCGGGGAAAGAGGAGAGGCAATGGGTACTACATTTTGTTAAAGTTAAC
This sequence comes from Scytalopus superciliaris, assembly GCA_013400415.1. NCBI lineage: Eukaryota > Metazoa > Chordata > Aves > Passeriformes > Rhinocryptidae > Scytalopus > Scytalopus superciliaris. The sequence continues at coordinate 41,902 of VXBX01006636.1, forward strand.
TGGGAAACAGGGAAAATTTGAAACCACAACATATATCCGTGTGCAGCAAAACATGACATTGAAGTGGTAAGTGGAGAGCGTGTGAATGAGCCGGCTGTTCAGGAGTGGCAGCTGGATATTTGTCCCAGTTGTCTCTTATCATCTGATTAAGGGAACAAGTAATTTCATCGTGCCATATAAAGTGTACTCTAACCCACTGACTAAATATAGCTGATCATTTCTAACTAATGCCTTGCTTTCTGTGCACTCCACCTGTTTGTGAGAGGAATTGTAAAGGAAGGAGAAAGTGCTGTTAAGCTGGGTACTGCAAGGGACTGAACCCTTGGGAGAGGCAGAGTGTTTGTAGCCCAAGGGAGAGAGAAAAGCAGACAGTGTTGTGTTGTCTGTGGGATTTGGATGGGGCATTAGTTAGCAATTTACACAGGAGTCTGGAGTTAACCCGAAGAACCACATACTGATGCAAGATGGTAATTTTTACACTGTTTAGTGTTTGTACATTGAAAATAGGTGGTACGGGTGTTATTACAGCAGGAAGAAATGTAATATATGTCAGTTTAAATATGTAATTTCTAGCCCCAGCTGTTCCTGTTAAGCCTCTTCAGCTGTGCAAGGCCCTGCCTGTACTCAAAGACATTCTCACATCAGTAAATCTGTACATCAGCCCCCACCTCAATATTGCCAGGGTTCTGTATCTTATCCTTGCCTGACTCAGAGCAGGGTGTAGACATGGGAAGTTCTGCACAGATGGTGCTGATGTGTTTGAGAGCTTTCCTGCTCCTTCCTCATGCTGTGTCCAGTCTGCCTGGTGACTGGTATCTCTGGTGCCAGCTAGTGCAGAGTCTGGCCCATTTCCACGTGGAAACAGGGCAGTTCTGGCCTGAAATGCTGTCTTAGGAATTCCACCATGACAAAAAGCATGATGCAGTACTGGGACAACCCCCTGCACCAGATGATGCAGAGGAGGCTCCTCGGGAAGGCAGGGGATTCCAGATATCCCCGGGGTCTCTGACCTAGCAAGGCAGCAGACTCCAGCACCAGCACAGCCCTGTCAGTGCAGCATTAGTGTGTGGCACACAGAGAGCTCCGAGCACATGGCTGCAGCCAGCTCCAGCCTGGATGGCACTGGGGGGGTGAGAAATGGCTTGACAGAGGGTGGGATGTGCGCCCCTGCCATTGCGTGACCGAAACATCCTTCCCTTCTACTCCCAGCGTGGTGCTTGCCTTTCCCTTGGCCACAGAGGTACAGGAAAGGGCCTGGCCGTGTCTTGGAAGACTCGAGTCAGGAAACAGCTTGGGCGGGACAGGAGCTGCTGCTTTCCGGAACTCTCACGTCAGGGTCGGTCTACCCAAAAATGCAGGTCCACAGGGCTAATCCGTGAGCTTTGGCCACTCCTGTTTTCATGGAGACGCTGGCATCGCACGGGAATTCCAGCAGGTGTGTGTGCCTGCTGCTGCTGCTCCGGGACTGGGAGAGGGAGGGAAGGATGTGCCAGGTCCGGGGGCAAGTGAAGGTTTGGCATCCGGGAATTAGTGGGGCCAAAGGAAGCGACAGAGTGGGACAAACACCGTCCGGATGCTTCAGCCTCGTAAAACTGGCACGGGGAGAAACAGAACCCCTGGGATCACAGAGCAGAGCCCGGGCTGGGACACACTTAATGGGCAAAGAGCGTCCTCGGGCACAGCAACTCACAGCGTCGCCTCCGGGCCGAGGGTCGCGCGTTGCAGGGGGAGCGACCGGGGCGGTTCAGCGGTGTCCCCACACAAGGCCCAGCGTTTCGGGGGGATGCCCGTGCCCCCCGAGGCCGGGGCCGGGCCCNGGCAGCGGCGCGGCCCGGGGAGCGGCGCGGCCCGCTCGGCCCTGCAGGCCCGGGGCCACCGTGAGGCCGCGCTGGGTAGCCCGGCAGGGCCGGAGCTGGGCCGGCCCGGTCACCGGGACCTCCCGGGAAAGGGTTAGCGGGACCCTGGAGCTGAGAGGCCGGGCCCCCCCCCCCCCCCCACGG
>VXBX01006636.1:44224-56378 GCA_013400415.1 Scytalopus superciliaris
CCCCCGAGGCCGGGGCCGGCCCCGGCCCCGCAGCCCCGCCGAGCCAGGCCAGGCCGGGGCGGCCCGGTTGCCATGGCAGCGCGCCGGTTGCCATGGCAGCGCTCCCGCGACGCCGCCACCCGGGAAGCGGATCCGGGGCCGCCCAAAGTAGTTCCTCGGTGACGGCGGCGCGGAGGGATCCGCCGCGTCCTCGGCCCGGCCCGGCCCGCCCGGCCCCGGCATGTTCAAGAACACGTTCCAGAGCGGGTTCCTCTCGGTGCTCTACAGCATCGGCAGCAAACCGCTCCAGATCTGGGACAAGAAGGTGAGCCGGGGGCGCCCGGGCAGCGGCGCGGCCCGGGGAGCGGCGCGGCCCGCTNGGTGTAGCCAAGTGGGGGTCGGTCTCTAATCCCAGGCAGCCAGGCACAGGACGAGGCCTCAAGCTGCACCAGGGAAGGTTTAGGTTCGACTTAAGGAGGAATTTCTTCACAGAAATGATGATTAGACATTGGAGTGGGCTGCCCAGGGAGGTGGTGGAGTCACCGTCCTGGAGGCATTCAGGGAAAGATTGGATGTGGCACTTGGCACCGTGGAGCAGTGGGTGACATGGGGGCATTCGGTCACAGGTTGGGTTTGGTGATCTCAAAAGTCTTTTCCAACCTGATTGATTCTGTGGTTCTGTGCTGGGCAGAGGAGCCAGCCCCGTGTCAGGAGCTACAGCCCCGTAAGAGGCTACTAAAGTGTCCAGCACTGGCCACAAGGGATGAGATGCCAAAGGCCCCCTGGCTGTGAGTGGCAGCTCCCCTGGGGCAGCCACTGGGGCCAAGGTGGGGGTCTCCTCTGGTACTGACCCATCTTTCAAACAGGCTTGCCAAAGATGTGCAAAGATGGGCTGTGTGGCATCTTTTAGGGTGTAGAGAAGCTGTGAATGTTTGTTTCTCCCTCCTGTCAGTTTCTAGAGTGCTTTTGCCAAGCATCCCCTGCCTTTTCCTGGGTATTTTGCATCAGGAAGTTTGGTGGTGTTGAGACCTGTTGCTTCCTCCCATTCACAAACCACCTATGGTTGTGCTGCTGCCTAAGAGTGATTCTGCAAAACACTTGTTATACTCCTTGAGAGCAAGGCTGTGATCTGTATTTGGTTACTTGTGCTTTAGTCTAAGCTGAATTTCTTGTGGTTTCAGTGGGGACAAAAGCCTCCAAGGCCATTCAGACAGCAGTGGTGGTTGACCTGAGTGGGCTTGTGTGAGCATTTAAAAGTTATGGTATGGGGGACAGGCAGCACGGACCCATCCTGTTTCCCATCAGTGGGTACCCACAAAGAAGAACTTCTTCTTTGGGAAGAACTGGGATGCATGTGTTTTGCACAAGTATTTGTGACTTTAAAAAAGGATCAGCAGCTTGTTTGGATGGCATGGGAACAGGACGCATTAAAGACTCTTAGACAAAGGGATATAGCATGCCTCCAGACTAGATGAGCTGTAAGCAGACTGGGCTGACCCTGCTTGGAGGTGGAGGTTGGACTGAAGACATCCTGAGGCACCTTCCCACATGAATTGTCCTGTGCAAGGTGGTACCATTGTGATTGTGAGGATCACAAGTGACCAGTGCTTGCAAGGTGGATGTCAGCAGTGATCCACTCAGCTGCAATAGTCCCTGGATTGGCCAGGGTGCAGCCAGCAGTTTCCTGGGGAGTGTGGCCAGGATCAAATCCTTGTGAGCACTGTGGTGGGGTCCTCTCCTGCAGCAATTCTCTGACTTGTCAGTTCTTGTCTGGGCTGCCCCAGATCTCAGCAGGTGCTGCTTGTGCACCAAGACTCAGGTTGCTCCTGCTTTTGCCTCTTGTTTTGCCTCCTCTCCCCTCCTGGGAGGGGAGGTGGCACAAGGGCCTTGTGCCTCTTCTGGACCCACCACTGTCTTTGAGAAGTGCTGGCCCACGCCGGGGGGAGGATGTTCCCGTGTCAGGCTGGGCCATGGCCAGCTTGCTGTTGCCACCGCAAGCCCAAAGCCTGACAACGGCGTGACTGGCAACAATAAGGGAGCAGCCTCGGACCGTGGGGTCCTGTCTGGAACTGGGGAGGATTGCTCCTTGCTGCTTTGCCTTTCGCCTTTGTTACATTTGAATAGTGTTGCTAGCAGCAACAGCAACCCTGTTCAGACACAAACTGGTACTCCCTCCAAACCCTGTGAGTTTTGAGGTTTGCACCTGAAAATCTTTTCCAGTTTATCTTTAATAGACAGCAGGTAACTTTTCAGTTACCCTGATTCAGAGGATATTATGCATTTGAAGAACTTTTATTTTCTAACAGGGCTATTACCCTTTTTTTCAGCTTGAAAAATCCATTGCTTAGGCTTAAGATGGTTAGAAAATATTGGCCAAGTAGAAATGTCTAGTGTTTTATTCAGATTTCTAAAATTTTCTGAAATCTTATATGTCTGAGCTTTTGTGAGGTAGAGACAAGCCTGACCCTTTTTTTTTACTTATCTCCTCTCTTTTCTGCTGTCTTTTGTCCCGTGTCTGGCGACACTGAGGAAGAGTTATCCCTTTTCATTGTCCCTGTAATCTAGGGAAGGAAAGCCTTCACAGGCTAAGGAAGGGGATCTGGATGCAGATACAAGCACTGCTGACTAATTGGTTTAAAGCATGTGTAGCTGTTTTCTCTGTTAGTGCTCTCCCCAGAGAATCCCAAACCTGAATCCTCTCCCCTCTGTGGATCCATAAGCTCCACACAGCTGTGGTGGAAGCTGTCTTACAAGATGCAGAGGCAGGCTTTGTTGCACACTATCACCTCCTTAGGCAAGGTTATTTCCCAGTGTTCAGTCTGCATGCTTTATCTGTGTGGCTTCCAGGATTTAATTTGCCATAGGCCAATCGCTGCTTCAAATAGATGCACATAGGATTTCTGCTTCTGGTGATTTTAAAACAAACATTTCAAAAGGCAACTTGTCCAGATCTCGTTCAGTGGATTTCTCCTGAATAGACCTATAAATCCGTAGGAGTTGCATGTGATGCAATGGAGAGAGAGAGTTATCCTGTAAGGATCCTCTCTGCAAGCTTAGTGTTTTCTGGAAGTATCTGAGCAGAATTAGGAGCAGCCTCACAGGGTGAGCTGCACTCTCATGCTTAGCAGCAGCAGCAGCAGCAGCTGGATGATCCAGGCTGAGGTTCTTGAAACTGCTTAATGTAGAGACAGGCAGGGGTAGGGCCCTCTGAAGAAATGAATTTTGAAGATGAATTGCTAAACCTGTAAATCATTTCGTATCTCCTGACTGGAACCATCCCATTAGAAGCTTAATGTATCCTTTATATTAGCAGCAGTGATGGGTGCTAAAGAACTTAATTCATGGAGCCGGAAGGAGCATTGCAATTTGCTGATCCAGCATTGGGTGAGAGCAGAGGGTTTAATTAGCAAAAGTGCCTTTTAAATGGAGATAAATTCGATGGGAAGTGAGCTGCTTCATTAAAAAAATAAATCCTCAGACCCTGGGATTAAGCCATATTGCTTGTGGAGAAAAATGAATTTGTGTTGGCTCCTGGTTCTGGCCCTGGCCTCCCTGAGCTCTGTGGGGAGCTGGCTGCATCTGAGTAGCCAAATCCCTGTGCCCCTCAGGAGAGCAGATGATGGCTCTGTGCTTACATGTGCTGTAATTATGAAGGATTAAAACCAAGCTCCAATCTAGCCCTGCTCTTCCCCAAGGCAGTCGGCCATGCCCATGACTAAGTCCCCTTGGTGACCAGTGGGTGGCTGGTGACTCCCTTTGCTTGTCCCTCTATTGCTTGTACTTGTTTTTACCCCTTGTTGCACTCGAGTTTGATCTTGCTCTGACACTTTTAATGTTTGTTTATTTGGGCCTCTAGCACAAGGCTTGAGTCCCTTGTGTTCACTGTAGAGTATTTGGATAGATGAAAGTCTTGTGCTCAGTGTACGTGCTGGACCATAAACTTGTGCTTGGAGTCCTGGCACTCTGGGGCAGTGATCAAAGCCTTGGAAACAGCAAAGTCCAGGAGAATAGGAGCCAAGTGAATGTAGAGGAGTCCTCCTGGAATCTTTTTCCTGCTCTCAATGGAGCTGTGTGTGCCTCTTGTTTCCCTCTCAAGTAACATCTGTGGTGTCTGCCCCTTTTGTTCCAGGTGCGCAATGGCCACATCAAACGAATCACAGACAATGACATTCAGTCACTGGTGCTGGAGATTGAAGGAACAAATGTCAGGTAGGAGCAGGCATTTTCTTCTCTGCTACTGTGCTCTGGGGGGATACACTCTGCCCTTGAGCAGGATGAAAGTTGTCACTGCTAACCAGACATCATCTTCACACCCTACTGCAATCTCTTTGTCTATAAATTGAAGAATCTGGGGTTAGATCACTGACACTCCTCTGTGCCACTGTACCGTGTGTTTCCCTGAATGTGTTTGTAGAGCTCTCTCTCATCCTCAATGGGGCTAAGGATAAAAAATAAAGTGCCATTATTTTTCCATTACTTCAAGGGAAGAAAGGCTGTATTTGATACCCAGTCCCAGTCAGGGCTGCCAGTTACTGAGAAAGCAGCACTGTCTGCTGCATCCTCTATTGTCTTGGGCCTGCTCTGCTGCTTTCCCCACGTGATGGCTGCTCTCCCTATGGCAGGAAGATCAAAGGGAGATTTATGAGGGGAGTTGCTTACGGTGCTTCACTTAGCAACCTTGTCTCCGTCGACCCGGGAGACAGACGCCAGCTCCGTGAGCGGGCTCAGAGTCTCCGAGGCTTCTCCAGGGGTGATTCAGAGCAGGGCACTCCTTATAAGGGCAGTGGAGACTCCTCTCCTGCAGACAGGCTGAGCCAACGCTTCTCTTCCTCCAAGAAGTGTTGATACAGAACTTGCCAGGTGTGACGTGTATATTTTTGGGGCTTGTGGCCTCTCTTTTCCCAGCCATACAGAGCACACGGGGTCTCTGCTGTGCTCTGGAGGGCTCTACCTGTTCAGTCAAGGGTAGGAGGAGGTTGTGTCAAGAAACAGCACTGACATGGCCTTGAAATTGCAGAGGTGAAGCTGTCCAGGAAGGTGTTTCATGCCCTGGGTGAGAAAAGTGGGATTTGAAATGCATTCTTTGTGCCTTTTGTCTTGCTCTCCTGCAGCTATCTCTGAAACTCTCCCTCCTGTTACAGGAAGCCCTTGTTGCTGAGATCTTACAATCACAGTTATCTGTTTCTGCCTGTCCTCCTCCAAGGCTGCACTGGGCCAAAGGAGAGACTTGGGTTGCCTCAGGCTGTGCACTTTGTGATGTATGAGATCCTGAAGTGTTTTTCTCTCCCCTCTCAGTACCACGTACATCACGTGCCCTGCTGACCCAAAGAAGACTCTGGGCATCAAACTACCATTCCTAGTGATGATCATCAAGAACCTGAAAAAATACTTCACTTTTGAAGTGCAGGTGAGGAGTGTGCAGTGGGGAGGCCCCTCCAGGGACCAGTGAGGAAGGCGCCAGGGAGCCTGCAGTCTTGTGTTGGAACTTGTCCCAGGCAGTGAGTGATCCCCAAAACAGTTTTGCTTTCTTGGCCATGTGATGTGTCAGGTCTTCTGCTATGGGGGCATCAGTCAGCTCACAAGCACGTTGTTGCTTTTCCTGAAAATGGGTCTGTTTCCTGTGTTTAAACTAATTCTGCTGTGAGGTGGAGGGCTGGGAGTAGGAGAGCCCTCTTGAAGACGGGTAGAGCTGTCCTGGGGAGTCGGGGGCCCCGCTGCCTGGGTCAGCAGCCTGCCTTCCTTGCCCCAGGTGCTGGATGATAAGAACGTACGTCGGCGCTTCCGAGCGAGTAACTACCAGAGCACGACGCGGGTGAAGCCCTTCATCTGCACGATGCCCATGCGGCTGGATGACGGCTGGAACCAAATACAGTTCAACCTGTCGGACTTCACGCGCCGCGCTTACGGGACAAATTACATTGAGACCCTCAGAGTTCAGGTAAGATGTTTCTGGGCACGTCCTGCCCAGAGAAACCAGTGGCTGGTAATCTTCCTCCTGGCTGGGACAGCAGGTTGGGAATACAGGTTTAGCCCTTAGTGGTTCCTTTGCCAGCTGTGCTCTTTGTACAGCACTGCAGAAGGGGGGCAAAGGCCCTGCTGAGGCCTCACTTCACTGGACTAGACTGGGATGAAGGACCCCATTTCCATCTTGTTTCTCTCTCTGGCTGTCAGTTAGGGTAAGAGTTGCAGTTCCCTGTGACATGCCATGAAGCTGGAGGTCTGCTGGGAATTAGCTGTATGCTGCCTTACTGTCCAGGTAGGCCAGACAGCAACTGTCTAAATGGGAGCCTGAATGGGAAAGACCCAGGGTGTACAGACCATACATATCCCTGGTCAGGCTTGTTTCCTAGTGTGAGTGGGGTGAACCTGCCTTCACTGAGTCCCCTGTAACAGAGCTGAAGCAGTGTTTGTTCCTGCTGAGGATGTGGAATTTGTTCTGTATGCTAGGGTCTCATGTTCACTCTGTCCAGTGGTGTGTGTTATTCTGAGGAATGCCTGTGTGCAGAACATGCCCGCTCCTTGGTATGAGGGGATTGCTGCAGTTCTTTGCAGTGTTGCCCAGAGGTGTATAGGCAGTCAGCTGGGATTCGTCTGCCTTCTCACATACCTATGACTGGGACTAGAGAGACTCCTTCACTGCCAGTTGATAGTGGAGGCTGCACAGACTGGACAGGCTCATTGCTGACCTCAGGGAGGCCCTGCAGTGGGAGTGTTAAAAAATGCAGCGGGCTGAGGCTGTGGGTGTTCTGGCAAATGCTGATACCAGTGAAGCAGAGGTGGGTTCACAGCAAAGAATCCCATTAGCAACTAAGGCAGATCTTAGTTGGCCGACATGCCAGAGCTTGGCCAAATCTCTTGAGCCAGCTGTGCATCACTGGAGAGAGCATCTGATGCAAAGGAAAGGGTATAGGGCAACATTTCTCTGATGCCCTGTCAGATTCAGAGAGAGACAGTAAGGTAGATCTCCAGCTGATAAGCCAAGGAATCTGTGTTGCTGCATGACACCAAAGCTGGACGTGGAAAGAGCATATTGAAAATGCACTCTTTGTTTTGACTCTCAGATCCATGCCAACTGTCGCATCCGACGGGTGTATTTCTCTGACCGGCTGTACTCAGAGGATGAGCTCCCAGCTGAGTTCAAGCTGTATCTGCCTGTCCAGAACAAGGCCAAGGTGAGCTAGCTGGGGGCAAGGAGGGTGGGAGCAGCAGCTGGGCCAGACTAGCATTCCTCTTCCTCCTCCTGCTGCCTTCGCAATCCAGAGCTCTTCCCAGCTTTGGCCGCCAGCCGGGGAGCGCCCTCTCTGTTGCCAGGGTGAGCAGTCTGTCAGGGGTGCCTTGCTGGGTAGCTTTCCTGCCAAAACACGTGGAAATTGTCATTCCCATTTAGGAGCAGGGTGAGCTGTTCAGCTGCTCCCCATGTCCTCCCTGTTTGTGTTGAAGGACTCTGGGCAGTGTTGCAGCTTCCCGGCATCTCTCCAGAGCTTTCACTCGTGACTCAGCTCAGCAGCTTTGCTCTTCATAGCAGCTGCAGCTCCACAGTTGTCTTCCAGGAGAAAAGCTGTTTGTGTCCCTCTAGCTCAAGTTGAGTCCCCTCTCATCTTTCCCCTGCCCAGTGCAGACAATGGTGCCATGAGGTGGGAAGGGGACAGACAAGGCCGTGGCTGCTCATCAGGAGGAGATGCCAAGCTCTCCTCCTGCAGTCATTGGAGAGGAACAACATGGCATATTGTCAGCAATCTTGAGGCTTGTGAGGAAGCACCTTCGTTGCCAGGGCCTACCTGTCCCAATGTAGGCACTTCTTTAGAGAAGATTCCTGGGCAAAATTTCAAGCTGCTGAGGGAGGATTTTGGGGGCTGATCTTAGTGGGAGGTAGAAGGCAGTGTTAACTGTAGGTAACACGTCTGGGGAACCTGTCACTGCCTTCTGGGCTCTAGCAGCCTCCCAGAGGTGTCTGGGGAGTGCTTGGAGCCTTCCCAGTACCGTTGTCTTGGTGCTGCCAAGTCTAGTAAGTGTCTCCTTTTTTCTCCCTGCTCTGTCCAGCAATAAGACCATGTTGGGAAGAGATGTTGTTGGCGTGCAAGTTGTACAGAGTCAGAGTTTTCCTGGCTGTTCCTAAAGTGCTGAGCCTAAACACTGCAGGTGGCCTGGTACCCAATCTTGTCTTGCTCCAAGTGGCCACTGTGCCTCCAAAGAGGGAATTCAGCAGGAATTACGGAGTTATACCCTCTTAAAGTTACCAATTTTATTTTTTATTTCCTTGTTTTCCATCTCTTATATATGCTCTAAATATAGATGTAATACTTGTTCTTTAAAAGTTATTAAACGTTTGACTCTGTAAGTTTGCTCCTGTCTTCCTCCTTCGATGGATCTGTTAACGTTAAAGCACACGTTAAAGCTTCAGAAAGTGCTGAAGAATTTCTTTAAGAACCCAGATGTCAGAATTTGCCTCTCAATTTGACTTTGATCGGCAGCCTTGCTGTTTAAGGGGTAGCAGTAACATGAACAGCAACAGTCCATAGAGAGGAAAAAGACTGAGGTTTCCACAGAGAATACGGAACCTGTCTCCAGTCCATGAAATTTGTGGTACTCCACGTATGACAAAAGCTCATGCTGTTCACTTTCAGTACATGGAAATGATTTATTCATTCCCGTATTATTTGAAACCATTTTCTTCAGTGCTGACAAATTAGTCTCACCTGCTTGTTAGGGTGCAGCTCTGTTAGCTGTGCAGTTACCAACTCGTTCCAGCTCTCAACCAAGCCTTTAGCAGCTGCTTACAGCAAGAGGCACACAATAGTCTTCCAGCTGCCAAATTGTCCCTTTCCCCAGGGATCAAAGGGGAGGTTTAGCAAAGCAGCAGAACAGGAGGGAAGTCTTTTCCTGTGCTGAAGCTGCCCTTCCCTGCCTCAAACCAATCTGCCTTTGTTATGGAAAGGCTTGCTAAAGGGAAGGCAAGCCAGTAATGGAGTGAGTCTGGGAGTAGCTGATGCCTTTCCTGCCTGGAGCTAAGCTCCCCACGGACCCTCCGTAGAGGGTAGGTACTGAAGGCTGGGACTGATCCTTCCCTGGGCTGTGCAGTGAATGGATAGGACTTCACTTTTCGTTATTGCTCCATAGAACAAAGCTGGTCTCTCTCAGGAGGAGCAGAGCTCACTGGGGGACATCTACATTAGATTCTGGGTTTAACTCTGAGCAGTGAGTCCCTGGTTTAAAGATTTGGCATGCCTGTGCATCCTCTGTATGGACCCCACTGCACCTTTGTGGCAAAGCTCTCAGGACACCTGCAACGCAGCTGCCTCACCTGCACCTTTATTGCTTGTGGGCTTGGAACTGGATGGGGGTGCTGACCCCCTGCTACCACGTGGGGCTGGATTGCACCTGCAGGAGGCTTTCTGGAGAAGACCCTTGCAATTTTTAGAGCAGCTGAATAACTTGGTAACTCTAAGCAGCCCAGCCAAGGAAGCCCACATGGGAAAGCACCATCCGTCTTGTGTTGACGTATGTCAAGGCTTGGCTGGACTTGAGATTTGTTAAGTGGAATCACACTGTATCATGTGCCAAGGATTGTCCTTAATGAAGTCCATAGTGAGGCTTTTCTGCCATGTTTTTCAAAATGTGCCAGAGCTGGGGGAGCTGCTGAGGGAATCCATCAGACCCCGGCAGGATAAAGTGTTCATCCTTTCCCACAAGCCCCTGCTCGATACTGTGTGGTTTTGGCTGTCTTTGGCAGCCAANAGTGTTCATCCTTTCCCACAAGCCCCTGCTCGATACTGTGTGGTTTTGGCTGTCTTTGGCCTTTCCCGGCCCTGCTGGGGTCTGTGCTGGAGTTGCCCCTTGTCCTTGAGGAGCTGGGCTCACTCTAAGCAGCAGTCCTTAATGTGTTAAGAGGGGCTGGGCTCCCCTGGGCTCCGAGCTGGCTGCCTCTGCAGAGATTAGATGGGCCCTGCTGCCCAACCTCTAGGAGCTGTGCCAGCAGATTTGCTGGAATAAACTCCCAGCCACAAACCCTTGCATCCATATGGACCTTCTGTGTATTTTTTAATACAAAACAAAATACTGAATCTTCCTGTTTACTTGCTGCACAAAGTGGAGCATCATCAGACACTGGCTCTTTCCTTTAGGGCCAGACACTTAGTTGATTTACACAGTATTCTTTAACAATCTTCCTCTTCTGATCCCTCTCTCCCATCAAGACTTTAACCATCTTGCTGAAGGTGGGTGAAGTTGGGTGCTTTCCCTGCAGGAGAAGAGGATGCTGCTGGTGAAGGGGTCAGAATGTCAGAGGCATCCTGTCAGTGGCAGTTTCATACTGCTTTGGTTATGGCTCTTGACCTGGCTGGAGCACAACATCCTTCTTCATGGAAAGATTGGAGGAATGCAGGATGTGGGTGCAGAGATGAGAGCCTGCCTCATGCTGACTACTGCCTGCACGCTCCCAGGGCAGCCCCAGCTGGGTATGAGAGGTGAGCAGAGGGGAGTCCTGGTTCAGTGCAGGCAGCCTGCAGAGAAAAGATCTTAAATATCTCTGCACTCACCTTTCTGTGGGTGGCCTGCTCCTTCCTTACTGCTTAAGTCCTTGCTGCAGTTCATGTCTAGTGGGGGAGAAAGGAATCTTTCTTTGCAGGTAGCCCTGGTTTCAACCAAAGGCAGAGCAGGGCCCACACAAAGATGAGTTTTGCTTGTTTGTACTGGCTTTTCACCTTCCTCTTTCATAGGCTGGGGTAAGGTCCTGCACTTGGGCACTTTGATCAGGACCTCAGTGCTGGGAGCTGCTTTCTACATCAAAGGCAAAGCTTCCCTTTGAAATCATGGGTGCTGAAATATGGGAGTGCACGGCTGCAGTGCCTCGGAGCAAGGGATGGGAGAGTGACCTTCCCTGGGCTGGGCGAGGCAGCAGCAGGCTCAGACTGAGCTGGAGCAGCTGGCAATCACTGTGCAGTGAGAGCCAAGGCTGGGACATCCCACGGCTCTGGTGGCTCTGCCTGGGCAGGTGGCAGCTGCTGGCAGGGGAAGCAGGCAACGGGGTTTTCCTGGAAAGCTTTCTGTCCGTTTGCTCAGCTGCCAGGGAAGAAGCATCCTGGGTGAGAGTCTGGCCCGGTGGACTGGCAGGACACTGGTACAGGTGTCCATTCCTGCCTGCACTCATCCCTTTATGCTTTGTCTTCTTATCAAGTGGGTACTGACACAGAAGCAGAGCTGTGATCAGGGAGGTGATATGCAGGAATCAAAAATTACCTGGGCCAAACTCTGCTCCTTGTCCATTCTGCATCTCCCTGGATGTCTTGGGCCAAATGTTGTCATCTTTGTGGAGGGATTATACCTCCAGGGTAACATTAATCCTCTGCAGCTGCTGTCTAGCACGGGGGAGGCAGTGCTGGAGGCAAGGGAAATATTTATTTTGAGTTTTACCACTGGCCACCACCCAGGAAAACTGAGTGACGATACTGGGGACTTTGGCCACTTCTGCATGCAGGGAGAGAGCTGAGCTTCCTGCCCTGCTGGTGCCTGTGGGAGATGGGTAAGAGGTTCCCCTGGCAAGCTTCAAAATGGCACCACCAAGCAAGATTTTATTTGGATGTTGCACCCCAAAACTACCCAGGGATGCAGTGAGGAAAGCCTCAGAGCCACTGAGGTGAGATGATGGATGCCAAATTGTGCTGACACAGACCTGCAACCCATCTGCTTCAGCATCACCAGGTGTGTTGCCCCTGGAGCCCCAGAAATGCCGTCCTTTCAGATGAAGGCTCCAGTCCCCAGGGAGCAGGCTGGGGGCTGCCCAGTGGTTGCGAGGGGAGGTGATGGGCATGAGCAGCACACGTCTGTGCCAGGCTCAGTGTGACTGGTGGGCACATCCCTTCCAGAGTGGGGCTTTGCTGACACCAGCCCCTCCCCACACAGCACCCAGAGCCTCAGTGCTGCATGCAATGTGCAAAGGCAGCAGGTTCAACCCCTCCCAGGGCCCCGCAGCTCTTCCCTCCATCCCTAGCATTGTTTCCTCTGACCTTGAGCCGGCAGGTCTCTTCTCACTGTATCCCAGCCCCAGTTCTTCCTCTGCACTGAGCTCAGCTTCCTCTTTGCTTTCTGGGTCCTCTCCTCAGTGATGCACAGGGGATTGTGCCCTGGCTTGCAGAGGAAGAGGAGTATTCTCCTGAAATGGTGCCAACCAGGCAGAAAG
>VXBX01006639.1:0-12797 GCA_013400415.1 Scytalopus superciliaris
CCCGGGCTGCCGAGTCACGGCCGGGCAGCGGCACCGCCCGCCGGACCCGGGTTCGAACCCCGGGCAGGGCTGCTCCGCCTTCGGGCCCTCTGCAGGGCCCTCTTACACGGCCCCTTGGCCTGTGGCGGCCCGGAGGGAGCCCAGAGCGCGGGCTGGGTCTGGGCTGAGTGCCACGGGCCTGCCTATACCAGGGTTGGGCAGTGCTGGGATTTGCTGGGCCTAGTCTGAGGAGTGTGGGGCCTAACACGCCGTTAAAACTGGCTCCGGAGGCTGCCCGGCCCTTGGCTGAGTCACGGGGTTGTTTTCATGGTAGTGAAGCTCTGGGAATGCCAAGGATTTCTAGGGCAGTCACCGTGGCTGTGTCAGTGGCCATGCAATAGGCTGGTCCCACAAGCAGCAGAGGAAGGGCTGCATCTTCTTTACATGTCCAGAGAGTCCTGATTCTCTGGCGTTGAGTTGGATTCCTCATGTAGGGGAAGGTTTGACACGGGGTGTGGCTGTAGAGCTGTAGAATCACACTGAGTATCTCAGCAGGACCCTCCCCACCTTTCTATGAAGGCCCTTGGGTCTGGGGTGGACACCAGCAATGTAAATAAATGATTGTTTTGCATAAACTTCCAACATCCTACTCTTGGGAGTCCATGTTCTGCTTTCTTATGTTTTAGCTGAGCTGCAAGGCTCACCAGCAGCTGGAGTCCTGAATGGAAGGAGTCCTGGAGCATGGAAGGTGTCCTGGAGCAGGGCAGCACTGGCAGTTTGATGCGCCTCCATCAACAAGCACTTCTTGAGTTCAGTCTGTGTCAGTTGTGGTAAATTTGGACTCCTGACATGCCACAGATAAGGAACTGTTCCTTGCCAACGCCTCCTGGGCTTTTTATCTCTTGAGTTTTTATTCCTGCCCCCCCAAAACCTCCTTTGCTATTGGTTTGAGGTTACTGAAACATTTTTATAGGAAAAAGAAAATATTAATGTGTTTGTGCTTAACGTAGTGGAGTGCATGATGTCTTCCAATTACCTCAACTTCCGAAACAGCGTTCCCTGGCTGATCCTTCTCCTGGAAGCTCTTTTCATCATCAGCTCTTACTTTCTCTTCTTAGGACCTGATGGCCAACTCTTGCCATACGACTCCTATCCAGGTAAGACTGGCAGCCTTGCTGGGAAAGGAAGGATAACCCCTGCTCCTGTTGTGCCATGCAGCAGAGATGGCATTCAGCACATTTGCAGACTTGTTAGTGAGAAGTAAAATGTCTTTACTTCCCTTTAAATGTTCCACCTTGCCAGATACAGCAAGAGTTTGTTTATATTGAAGCAATGACGGTGAACCAAGATGTAAGTGATGCTAAATTGCATTTTTGGTCTGGTTTCTGCTACCTGTTGGAGGTAATCTTGGCTCCTATGGAAGTAACACTGCTCCATGTTGAGTTCCTTCTGCGTGCTAAGGCATCATTGTGTTACAGAGTAGAGAATTCAGGATGGCAGCATTTTCCAGTTCAATGCTAGATGTAAATAAATGAAGATATTACAGTGGAATGAAGGGTTCAAACATAATCTGGAGGAGTGTTTTGTGTGCTGATCAAAGGAATGTGCTGTTAGATTCTGCCATGGCTGTGGTATGTAATGGATTTATGGCACTGTGCAAATAGGAGCTGATTCATCTGGACATTCTTGTGTGACCCTCCCTGTTTTACAGCTGGAAAAATGGGACCTACTTTACCAGCAATTTGGTGTTTTGCTCTGGGTACAAGCCAGCTCAACCATATGAGAATATGACTGTTAGCAAGTCCCAGGGACAATTCCAGGCTTACAGATACAAGAGCTTCCATCTGGGACAGCCTTTCCCTTTTATGCAGTGGTGCCGATTTCCATATTAATTGCTGTTCCTGCAATTTCTGTTCCTTTTGCTCTGATGAGGGCATCATACAGGTTTCTCTTTGCAACTCTTTTCTTTCCTAGTGCCCTCAAGGAGTGAATCGGCACTAATTCACTGTAACTCTCCCTGAAAATTCCAACTTAAGCCCTTTAAATTCACCTCAGGAAAAATGAATGTCCAAATTTCATTGCTCAACGTCCTTAATTTCTGTTGTGCTTTTTGACTCATCAACCCCCATCCTATGGCATTCATTCAGATCACTTTGTAAAAATAAATTCAGAGTCAATGTCATTGGTTTTTTGATTACTTATGGATTGGGAAGAAAGCTCTAGAATTCTTTGCAAGTATTAAATAATAATGGCACTTGAATTTTTATCTGTTAATTGTGATTTTTAATTGATTTCTTTAAAACCAGAAATCAAGTCTGCATTAATAATTTCACTTCTGTCTTGGTCTTTTCTGTCATGCAGAATTTCAAGATGTCAACCACATGGTGATTTTTGGGTTTGGCTTTTTCCTGATGGTTCTGAGAAGATACGGGTTTAGTAGCACTGGATTCAACCTCCTGATCATTGTATTTGGTGTCCAGTGCTCTGTGCTGATAGAAGATTTACTCATTTTCTTTCATCTGGAGGAAAATGGAGGTTTTCTGGAAAGGTAATTAGTTTATTGGAATTGCAATAATTCAGAACTGCTAATTGCTCTTTATGGAGGTTAATGCTATGTTATATGGACCAATTTGGGAATTAGCATAGTCATATTTGCAGACATTTTAGAAGTCTGGGTTCTTAAATACATGTTACTGTGTGTCATTCTTTCTTTATTGATCCTACTATTGACCCTATCATCCTGATACAGAATTATTTTTTTTTCTTTTTTTCTTGCAGTGTAGCAAAGGCTATTATAAGTATGACTGCTGTGATCATCTCCACTGGAGCTGTTCTTGGGAAGATTAATCTTTTGCAGTTAATTGTGATGACACTTGTGGAATTAATAGTTTTCTATGTGAGCAGATGGATCAACAAGACATTCCTGAAGGTACTGTAGCATGATTTCCAAACACATGGGAGAAGATTTTGGTGGGACTTCGGGATGTTGCCTTTTTTTGATGTTTTCTTAGTGCTCTGCTGACATGAACACTCATGTATTTTATCTCTTCTCATTTAGATCATGGCTATGTTTTCATTAAGGGATGAAGTCCAGTTTTGGGTTTATACTTAAGGACATCAAACTCCAAACCCTGCACACTCTGTATCTCTGTATCTGTATTTTTGACCTTGAAGGGCAAGCTGATCTGATGGATTAGGATGTAGTACATTTAGCCTTGCCCATGCCCTGACCATCCCCGACAGATGAATGAAAGCTTTGACTAAGGCCTTAGTTTAGTTAGGCCTTAATCTAAGTTTTGGGGGTTTATCAAACCCATCACATATGCTTTAGGCATTAATTGCCTTAAACTTTACCCCCTCCCTGTGCCAGTTCAGCCTGGCAGATTTCCCATGGGACTGGTGTGACAGCCCAGTCTGCCCAGCAGCATCAGGCCTGCATTTACCATACAGTGCAAACATATGTCAAACCCTCTGTGTATGGATTGTGTGTTTATGGGCTGCATTGAGTTCAGATGAGTCAATCTCATGTAAATAACTCAAGCATAAGCTGAGGGACTGTAAAAATAAATTACTTATTGGGAGACTACAACTATATCAGGAACTGCATCAAAGGCTTCTTGTGGCCTGAAATAGACCACAAATTGGAATATTCTGTTGATACAGGTTGATGATCATCTCAGCCTGATGCATGTGCACCTGTTTGGAGCCTACTTTGGGCTGGCAGTCACATCCTGTTTCCCTGAGCCCTCCCCAAGGTTGGATAAGAACGAGAGCACCCCAAAGTCAGACTTGTTGTCAATGTTGGGTAAGTCATTGGCTTCAACGTCTCAGTTGGAAGAAAAGGTTGCAGTGAGAACATAGGGGAGATTTTTGGGGGGCTGACCACAGCATGGTGACGGGTTTGAATCCAAACTGCAGGTCTGAATCAGCCAGGGATAGAAAACTGCTGATGTGGTTTGTGGTTTCTGACAAGGGGCTGGTGAGTCTCGGCACATTTCCTACCAGGCACAGAGGCCTCTCCTGCAAAGGCTGTGGCTCAGTTTGCTTTTGTCAGCCTCAGTATAAAGGCTGTGCCAGGTTAACCATTCCCTTTCATAGCCAAGTTGTCCCCTTTGGGCTTGTCTAGGCACACTGATGAGGAATCTGTGTGCCAAAGTTGAGGTCATAACTTGTATTTCATTAGTGCTCACAGTTCTCAGCTGGGGCCAAGGCTCAGTTTTGTTTTGCAAGGTGGTGTACAGAGATATAAAAAGGCAGTCCCTGCCTAGTAGTGTAAATGAGAAGATAAAAGCCTGGTGAAGGGTGGGGAGTGTGATACAGACAGGCACATGAGAAAGGATCTGAGTGAGGATAGGCTGAATGTATGAGAGTTCCATCTTTTTTCTTATAGAAGCAATTTGGTTTCTTTATTATCTTGACTTCTGTTGTGTAACTGCCACCAGCTGAACTAAGATCTTCCTGCAGGGGTCCACAGAGTCTAATTCTTAGTTGGTCTTTGCCCAGGTGAGGGAAAAAGAAATTTAAATGCTGCTCTTTTGTGTTCCTGGAGTTCTTATTTGCTGGAGAATTTCGAGATCAGTATTTTAACCTAACCCATCAAGACACTGTTAAGCCTTCCTTGTAATTTTAGTGCAGGTTGCTACAACTGAGTGCTTGCTATTTGGAGTAATTATGTTGTTATGTCTTGAATAATTCCTGAGGTAACTTGGGTAGAAAGAAGCAACTGAGCAGGCAAATTCCTCCTAGTGCCTTTTTGCATCCTGCTCTGAGGGCTGTGTGAAGGGTACTGAGGTCTTCACCCCTGTTTGGACTCATATGGAGACTGTATTAATTCCAGAGCTGAGCAGGTACTCACAAGTACTGGTACCAGTCATACTGGCAGCCAAGGCAAAAGACACACCAAAGTGCATTTGGGTGTTTTTACAGTGGTTTGTGCCACGTGAGCCGTTTTCCTTCCTCCCTGGCTTTCATTCTCTCACAGCTGGTTTTGAACAGTTATTCCACAGTTTCATGAAAAGGAACAGAACTTTTGACCAAGGAGCCATCCCCTAGTGACTGTACAGAACAGGCAGGATGCTGATTGTTTGGGAATCAACAGTAGAATTGTTCCCACTTGGATCTGAGCCTGTGTTTAAGGGGACAATACAGAGGTGACATTAAGGGTGTTCTTGAAAAGACGATTCTACCTTCAGGCCTGTGAAGGACCAGCCAGATGCCAGCAGAGCTGTGCCTTGGCCTCTGGGTTTGACATTACTGTGGCATGTTTTGTCAGGAAAGGTGTTAGAGTAGCAGGTGCCTCTAAGGGCTGTCTGCTTTCAAAAGGTTATCCTTTCTTTACAGTTTAGCAATTACAGAGGATGCAAACTGTGGGTCCTCCAGATGTGATGGATTCACTGTGGTTTAGAGCAGGTAATGAGGGCTTCTTGTCTTTGTCTCCAAGGCTCTGTCTTTCTCTGGGTGTTCTGGCCAAGCTTCAATTCTCTGCTAGCTCAGTCCAAGATAAAAGCAGTCCTCAACACCTACTTCGCCCTTGCAGTGAGTGCTGTAACTGCCTTCATGCTGTCTGCTCTGACCTCAAAGGATGGAAAATTCAGAATGGTAAGGCATGAGAGAAAATCCCTGAATGAGAAGATTTTTCTGTTAATCTTAGTAATACACTAAAAATATAATACCTGCTCAGTACGAGAAGTCCAGGCTTTCAGCCTGACAGTCATCATAGAATAACAGCGTTGTTTGGGTTGGAAGGGACTTTAAAACTGATCTTGTTCCACTCTCCTGCTCTGGGCAGGGACACCTTCCACTATCCCAGGTTGCTCTAAGCCCTGTCCAGCATAGCCTTGGACACTTCCAGGGATGGGGCAGCCAGAGCTTCTCTGGGCAACCTGTGCCAGAGCCTGCCCACCCTCACAGGGGAGATTTTTTTCTAATATTTAATCTAAACCTTCCATCTTTCACTTTAAAGCCTTTCCTCCTTATTTTATCACTAAATAAAAAGTCCCTTAACTCCGTGTTTTTGTTGTTGTATTTTACAGACTCATATCCACAGTGCAGTACTGGCTGGTGGGGTCACTATTAGTTATACAGCACAGAGTATCAGTCATCCTTGGATTGCCATGATTTTGGGTCTGCTTGGCAGTGTCATCACCATATTGGGATCTCACTGTTTACAGGTAGTACTCAAAACCTGAAGGTTTTGTATAAGCTGTACAAACATCTTTTCCAATGTAGGATACCTCAAGGGTAACCTCTTTTTCAAAGAGATTTAAACTAGGAAACCTGAGGTATTTTGAGCAGAGTGCAGCAATGCAACTTGCAAATTCTCTAAGTCTGCAATAGACAATGTGCAATTATCAACTTGTGTTTCTGTTTATCAATTAAATCTTTCCTTCTTCGCAGAGTTGCTTGAATCCTCCACTCAAAATTCATGATACTTCTGGAGTTCATTTCACCTTTGGCTTGCCTGCTGTGCTTGGAGCTCTTGCCCAGGTTGTTCTCTTTGTCATAAGAGAATGGACTAATTCATCAAGGTACATGAATTCTTGCTATGAAATAATAGGCTTAAATAATCAGTGTTCTCTGAGAAGAGTTCTCATACATACAGAGACCCTGAGTGTCATCACAGATAAATTGTTTTATATCAGATAAATCAAAAAAAAAAAGGCTTCGAGAGCTGAGCAGACTTTGGATCAAAACTTTTATATCAGCTTTGGGTCCTCTATTCTGTCTCTCTTTTTATTTGATACTAAATACCACAGGCACAGGAGATGAAAGCTGGGGATGTGCCTCCTTCCAAGACTCATTTTAGCATTTGAGGTGTTTTGAGGAGCTTTGTATGCAAATAGAGGGGAGGCAGAAATCAGAGTGCAGCATGAGGGCCTTACTCTTCTACTCATGGTCTTACTGAAAAGAATTCAATGAAGTTTTAGTACCACAATGATGGTTTCTAAGGACTAAATATGTCCCCTGAAATCTGTATTAGTTTTCTGGTAGGATCTCCTAAAGCATCCAACTGCAGCTGCAGAGAGATTTGAAAATAATAGAGTTTTGATGAGAGGTTTTGATGTAAAATGCTGTTTAGATAGAGATCCATTCACAGCAAGTGAATGGAAGTAAATTCAGCAAGTGCAAAAGGTGAAACACTTGTTTTGCTTTTCAGTCTGGATTATTTGGTACTTCTTCACGTTGGTGCCTTCTGCCAGACCATCAGTGTTGCCTTGATAACAGGCTTTATTACAGGTCAGTATTGAAGCATGTTCCAGTAATTTCTTCCGTGTTTCCTCGGAGCAAGTTTCTGTGGGTAAATTATTTGTAAATAATTTGGAAAAATGAATGCCAGGGACTCTTCACAGCCAGTCTTTTGAAGAAGAGATGTATTCCATGTATCAGTAACCGAGCAGCAGCATTATTTCAGTGCTGAAGGTTATTTTAACCAATGCTTACAGCTGCCTTCGAATTTCACACAGGAAATGTGTGAGGATGAAAACATGTTTACATTTGGGTATTGTCTTAGTGACAGAAAATGCTATTTAGGGCTTGTCACTTTTTTTGCTGGTTGGTGTAGATGTGCAGTTTCACTAACATCAGTAGCTGCATCAACCCAGCACAAGGCCTTTGATCATGACTGGTTTGAAATTAGCAGGGCTCACGTGGGTGCCACATGATGTTCTGTTTGATGACAGCTTCTGCATTTCTATAGCTGTTAATTTTGGCCTATTAGACCAATTTTTTCATGCAAAAAGTTAATAATTTTGAGGTATTTTTAGAGTCTACTGGGCTGTTTAATTGGGTTTTACCTAAAGTAATTAATTTTAATATCACAAGCCTTGATCCTGGCAATCTTCTCTCTGTGTCGTAAAGGTCAGTTTGAGTCAAGGGGCTCTGCTGAAGCATTTAGTTCTCAAGTTGTATTTTGATCTGTGTTACATTTGTGTACATGTTACTAAGAAACCTCCAGTTACACACACTCTTCCCCTTTCCCTGATGTTTACATTTATACTGGATTTATCTGTTTTTACAAATAGGTTCTGTCTTAAACATCAGACTGCTTAAGATCATTCCTGTATCCAAGTACTTTGAAGACCAGTTTTATTGGGAGGTAAGTTTCAATGTAACATTAACTATGTGAGAGTATATTTAGCACCTTGATGAAGAACTCCAGGTATTTGAATATTTAAAAAAGATTTCACAGCACATTTTGTTTGATGCACAAACACAGGCCTGGGGCACCTTTAGGTGTTCATTGTGATGCTGTATCTGAATTACAGAAAAAAGAAACAGATGAAAATAAGCTTCCAATTGGGTTTTCCATTGGGGTTTTTTTTTGTACAATGCTTTGATGTGAAAAATGTTCTGATACAAGAATGTTTGTCTTCACAGTTTCCCCATTTGGCTGTTGGATTTTGAATGGAGGATCCCAGCTGACTAAGATAAGATTTTCCTGTTTGTCACTAATGAATAGCTATGATGGGTTGCAAGAGCACTGAAATATCAGTTCCCAGGCCCACGAAAGCCATCCCAATGGAGACACAAAAAACTAGTATTAAATTAGTCAACCTTCAAAGATGCTCAGTGTAAACTCACAGATGCAATCTTGCATTTAGTTTTTCTGCTTTGTTGGTCTTACCTTAGATATGTACAAAAAAGTTGGCTGCATTCATGGTTGTAATGGCTTATCAAGCCAAATGCTTGGAAACTCATTTTTAACTCCCAAGTTTAAAAGTCAAAATTATGTATTTCAAAGTGTAATTTTTCAATGAGCACTTCTTATCTAGAAAAGTACCCAAGTATGTGTTTTTAAGCTAAATTGATTCTGTTGAAAGCCTTGTTAAGCAAGGATATGATGAGTGAGCTGGGTCGGGGCCAAACTCTGCATCCTGCCAGACTGAACTCCTTGAGTTCACTTACTGCTTAAAGACAAATCTGTCATTACTTGGCTCGGGCTATTTGGAAGTTCAAATGGCAAGAAGTTCAATTGTTCTGCTTGTCGATGGTGCCCCTGAAATCAATTTGGTACTTGCTGCCAAATCTAAAATATAAGCAGACCTCAGGTCAGTGTCTGTGTAGGGACAGCCTGTACCACCACAGGGTCAGCTGCCAGCTGGGGGGGACTGAGGGAATGATCCTCAGAGCTGCCTGGAACCAATGCCAAGACCCAATTTTGGAAGTGTCTTACTCCAAGACAAGGAGCAGACTCTGGGGCCTGATCACACAGAGGATTCTCTGCAAGTGAACCCTTGTTTTTAAGTGGATTGTGATCCTCAGTGTTTCTCCTGCGTTTCAAAAATAGCTGACATAGAAAAACTCTTTCAAAAATGCTTACCTAATAAAAGAAGTCCAAATGTGATTGTTTTTATTTATTCAGCAGACTTGTTAAAAATGAATGAGGAAACATGTGACATTGAGGACAAGGCTGTTCTTTGATGCTCACTGACCTCATTCATTCATTAGATGTTGAGCAAAGCTGATTGCTACAGTTACAGAAATGAGACAGGTTTCCAGTAATGAAAAATTACTGGCAGAGAAAGGGCTGGTTTTTCTTATTTCTAGGTCACAAAAGAGCCAGTGATCTGCTGAGTTAATCAGCTGCCCACAGGTCCCACTAGCCTGGACATACAGAGTGTTACCTCACAATTAACACACCACTTACTACGTGAGCAATAGTGTGATCCAGGCTCAGCTTGTGTTCTTCACTTTAACTTCTGCAACATAAACTGCTGTTTTCTGTATTTAAATGAGTAATATTTTATTCCATCTCCCATATCATTGATTTCTTGAGCAACTAGCCTGAGTGAATGCACAGGAAGGGGCAGACACATCAGAACTCTCCCCGTGGCTCTCCCTGTCTCAGCAGTACTTCTTCCAGAGAGAGGATTCCATCTTAAGAGTGCTCTTCCTTTTCTTTCAGTGGTTAGAAAATAGCTGAGCACAAGTTTTGTGAATGAGCTACTTCCATCTAGAGCCACTACGTAATTTGTGCCACTACAGTGTCACCCACAGCAAGAGTAAGTTGAAGAGACTTGTTCATTATCACCATAGAATAAATTAAATATTCAGGGAGGGGTAAAAAAAAATCCCAAAGCAACATAGTTCTATGTTATGCAAGAAAAACCACACACCAGTAAGATTTGAAATTGAAGAAATGGTTATATTGTCCAGATATAGGAAATATTTAATAAATATATGTTAAAAAGTTGCTTTAAAGCATTTAATAAGTTTTTCATTGTAAATAACATCATAGAAACAGCTGGTTAAATACATCCATCCTCTACTATCCTGTTTATTTGTAGCAAATGTATCAGAAAAGTGACTTCACTGTTACTCATAGCAATTTTACATTTGTCAAAAACATCACAACATTTAACTGCACATACGAGAGTAAAAAAATGAAACAGAATAGAGCTGGAATTTTTAGTGCTTTCAGCTTTCCTTGATTTATCTTCTGACTTAATGCAAGGTCACTGTTTTACAAAATGGCTTTACAAAACGTTGGGAGTGTGCAGTTAAAATCCAGCCTGGCCAGTGCACTTCCAGAGGTGAGTTCACTGCCACAAATCTTCTGTACGACCAAACTTGAAGACCAGTCCTCTGTTTAGAGCAGAATAAAGGGACATAAGCACACAGTGGAGCAAATAAAATACCTCTTATTTTAAATACACGATTTCAGTGAGAAAATTGTGGTATTTGTAAATCCAGTTCTATGTCCTGCATGAAACCTGTGCAGACAGATTCCAGAGATCTGCTGCCTTTACCAGTTTATTCATACAGGTCTGGTTACAAAACAGGGTTTAAGGAAAGAACAGATTACAGCAAGTTTCACTTTTTATCATTAAAAACAAATTAGATAAGAAACAAACAAAGGAAGGTAGTCATACCCAAAAAAGATGAATGCATTCTGGAAAAACACAGCTATTCCTGGGTATACCACTGGTTTTTCTAAACAAAAGAAAAAAATCTCCATAAATTTTCATTTTCAAGCATCTCTCATTTCTGACATGTCATTTTACCCTTTTGCTAATTTAGCATACAGGTTCTGGGGGCAATCTTCATAAACTCAGTAATTTTTGTTCTGGGAATAAGTGCTCCCCGGGGAATTGTTCCCATAAAACTGCAGCAGTTTAATTATATCCATGCAGTTCCCAGTTGAGCAAGACCTATGTTTCTAGAGGGTAGTTAAAAGTCTGTGACCTAGTAGATAAAATCCCTCCCAATATTAATAATACTATGGGATAGTGATGTGTAGGGAACCAAAATATTAAAATTGTGACTGCCTAGAAACTATCTAAAAACAAGCTCTAAAGTTCAACAGTCATTTAAAATAGTTTAAACTTTCAAAAACGGGTCAGGCCTTACCTTTAACAACGTAGCCTCCGAAAAGGATCCACATGGAAGCAATGAGAGATCCAAAAGCCATCATAAACCCAATGAACAGCCAGATCCGAGCCCCTGGAATGAGACAGAGGATGTTTTGTGACTGTGTCGGAGGATGGACATCATGACTTTCATCTCAGAGTTGACACAACAGGCACAGAAAGCACACGCTGCACGGCCCTCTGAGCTCTCCCCTGGCTCAGTGGGAGCAGCAGCTGTACCTGTCTGCCCCAGGCAGCCCTCGCTGTAACTGTCCCCCCGCACCTGCCCATTGGACACCGCGTTGATCCTGAGGGAGAAAAACAGGAGAAAACTGGGATAAAGCCTCTCCATTGAAAGCCTTTTATTAATTGCACAAAGTAAGTTCTAGGAGTGTGCAGCTCTGATCAAGAAATGACCCTTACATGAGGAATGCAATGGTGGCTATAACCCCACAGGCATGGTAGGAGTGGTTGAAGTCTTCTACTTTAGGGTATTTTACAGCTGCATCTATGATTATCCACCAGCCTGTAAAAAACTACAGAAAAAGAAAGAAGAGCACAGTGGCTTAAAATACAGACACCAGCCTTTATACAATATCTAGGATTGCTCCAGAAAAATAACAATCATTCTTACAGACTCCAACACAGAATAAAGTGATAGTATAACTAGTTTTGCTGTCAGCTTGGAATCTACTCCAACAGTTACTATGTGGGTAGAAGCTGTGAAGCTTAAGCAACAGGTCAGTGCAAGAACCCAGAACAGATTTTGTTCTTAACTTTGCTGCTGCATACAAGGACAATGTACCCCTGTTCTTCCTTTTCACAGAAGTGGTTAAGGTTGGAAACTCCCTGGAGTCCAGTTACCAAGGCAGCACCACCAGGTTCACCACTAAACCATGTCCCCAAGTGCTACACCCACACATTTTTCAAACACTTCCAGGGATGGTGACTCCACCATAGGCCAGGGCACCCTGTTCCAATGCTTTACAATCCTTTCAGCGCAGAAATTTTCGCAAAAATCCAACCTGAACCTGCCCTGGCACAACTTGAGGCTGTTTCCTCTCATCCTGCCACTTGTTACCGGAAAGAGACTTCCAAATTGCTAATAATCTTTAGCTCCTGACAGCTGACTACACCTAAGAGGCCTGACAGCAGGGTAAGCACAGCAGGGTAAGCACAGCAGGGTAAGCACAGCAGTACCAGCACTCCCGCGGCCACAGAAGCGATGGTGTTCCGTTTCTCTCCCCAGTCCACACACTCCGAGCACCTCAAGCTCTCCAGAAAACCCGACATTTTTCAGCGCTTAGAAGAACTGGAGGGGAAAAAACCAAAAAGTGATGTTTATTTGGAAGAGGAAAGCCCCGATCGTGGAGCGGCGGCGCGCAGCTGAGCAGGGAGCGGCTCCCTTGGCCAGGGAGAGCCGAGGGGAGGCGGCGGCGGCCAGAGCGCCCCGCATCGCTCACCCGCACC